>VXBB01008585.1:543506-563723 GCA_013399915.1 Illadopsis cleaveri
CACACGCTCATCTGAACTGGGGCGTGCTGAGCCGAAAGCCTCTTAGCCTGTGCCTGCAGTGAGGTCTCGGGTCCTCCCAGCAGCTCTAACGATTAAAGCACAGACGTCGCTTTATTATCCTCTCATTAGCTGCGTTTAGCTGATGCTGGTTGTATATTAGAGAGGTTTCTATTTGCCACAACAGCAGGTGTTTAAGTTGGATTAGGAAAGAAGATTCATTTTCCCAAAGCTGGATCTATATATATTGCATTAATAAATAGCAAATCTGTTTCAAATGATAGTGGTTCCATGTTTGTAAATCATCCGGGTGAATACACCCCTGCAGGGATGCACGAGGGTCAGTGGAACAGGACTGTATCACACTGTCATGCATCATGAGACTTCTGAGACTGCTGTAGACCTACTAACAGAATCTGTTCTGTAGAAAATAATTTTAAAACTCGTCATGTTTCTTGCTACATGCAATAACACTATGATAGATTAAACCTTCTTCCTGAAACGATCTGGGAAAAAAAGGGGTTTGCCTTGCCTGCCATTTTAATGCCTGATTCCTCTGCTGTGACTGCAGGGAACTTCTAAGCAAAGGGTAGAGTCAAAATACAGCTTTCTCCTGCTGTTAGAACTGATGGTTAAACTGATGGGTAACTATGTACTTGCTAATGGTTATTGGTTTGATTTGCTAATGATGCAGCATTTGTCATGTGATAAACAATGTCTGTAAGTCAAGCTAATTTTTGAAGTGCCTCTCATATTTAAAGATCCATGAAGACTTTATAAATAGATAGTTTTAAATAGTGTAAGACTCTGCTTTCAGAATATGTATATAGAGCCCCTACTGTTCCTAAGGAGCTCTAGTTTTCTTTTTTAGCCCTGTCCCTGATTTACTTGGGAGCCCCATGAAGGTCTCTCACTAGATTGAACACTGTAGTTTGAAATTTTGGGAGGAGCAAATACAAGGTCTCAGAATTTCAGAGTGCCTCCTCCACTTTGCATAATTGTTAAGGGAGAGTGACGGAAGTCCAGGGATTCCTAATAATTGCTGAGCATTGCAATACTTGGAGAACCTTTTTGGAAATATGGCTTGGAGTAGCCAGGACCACTCTGACTGCTGTGGCTGGGAGTGAGGGACAGCACTGACAACAGAAACATTTTGAGGGAGTGCATCCTGCCTCTTCTGCCAGAATTCAGGCATGGATGCTGGGCCTTTCACTACCATTTTCCTGGAAGAGGTTTACTTGTGGGATATTACTTCTTATAGATACATTATCCTTTTTTCTTGTTATTCTTATAGGATTCAACTTAAAGATTTTTTTTTTTTAACACTAAGATAATTGCCCCTCTTCTACTCTGGCATGGCAGAAGTTGCTGAAATCGTGTGTTTATTTCTAGGAATCTGACACTTGTGTTCTATTCTGAAGAGTTCTGATTTTATGTATTGAAGATCCACTCTTCTGGAATTAAAACTGGGAAAGAAACTGGCAGCCAGCAACAGAGAATGAGTCTTCTTTATCTACCAGTAGTCAGCAGACAAGCAGCACTATTTTTCTGTTCAAGATGGTATATTTTAAAATGGAAAAGTGATGGAACAACAATATTTTCCTACATTTAATTTCTTTTTCACCTGAAAATCACAAGTTTTGCTTTTGCACGGGAAAAGTGATTTTTTTGGTAAGGCAAATGGGAGAGCAGTGTTTGTGAATCATTCTGGATATGTGGACAAAGGGAGCATTCACTACTCTGCTTTCAATTTCATTATCAGGATCCATTTTTGTGTTCAACTGACTGTTACTATCACTTTCATCGGACTTCAATCATATTTGCTGTTGATTTGATCCTTATTTAGGGAGTGCTGTGTTTCCTCAAAGTAGAGCCCTTGATCAGAAATAGAGATTTTATAATCATCTAATAATTTGTTATGTTGAGTTGGCAAATTCAACTGGCATAATTTAAGGTTGGGCAAGACACTGAAAGCCAGGTGGGTGCCAGTGAGTGAAAGGCAGCTTGGAAGTCTTAGAGCTATTAGCTGGTCAATAATTTTAATATTTTAGGATCACTTGAATGGTATAAGTATCAAGAAAATGTAACTGTTTTGAGGGATAACTAACTCTCTTGTAACTTGCTTTTCAGCTTAGCTTTAAACAGCTCTTTGAGCATTCCTTTGAAAGCAAAAAAACTCTCCCTTCAATTGCTAGAAATTTTAAATGGGCTGAAGTGGGCAGAGTCAGTGAAGAATATTGTGCACAGAAGAAACAGATCAAGTTGAAACTCCCCTCCAAAGCAAATTTAAGCAAGTTTTTTGAGAACATAATCAGAAAGCAATAGTATATAGGGGAGATAAAAGTAGTAATAGAGGCACACAGCAAGAGTGGGTGGATTAGATATTAATTTATGTGTTCATCACAGTTTCAACTTGAAATTATTTTATATAATTTAATTAAAGGTATTTAACATTTTTAGAAGAATAAACATCTCCATTCTACCATGTTTTTTTTGCATAGTCTTAAAATATCTGAATCTCTCTTTGTGCTTATTCAAAGGCTGTGCTTTTACTAGACACTGACTTCACCAGCAACACAGAGTCTACATCCCTGTGGGTCTGTAGGGCACTGCTTTGGTGACTGCTGGGAATGAGGCAGAAAAACAAGTCCTACAAAGCAGTCTCCTCCTGTTAAATGTCTGACTAGGCCCACTCTTCAAATAGGAAAAGCGTAGGGATTCAGAAACTGAAGAAGGTTGAAAATCACCCCCTTGGCCTTGGGGAAGGTGGAAGAGCGCATGAACACAGTGAAAACCAACAGTGCCACCTTGTGTGGGTGGGACAGGACAGTTCGTCCATGAGGAGGCAAATGGTCCCCGATGTGTCCCCAGCTCCTCCAGCTCGGCACTGGGACGAGCCCCCGGCCAGCCAGGGACGGGGCAAAGGGAAGGAGGAGTTCCCTTTAGACCTGCAGGAGGGAGGGGTTTGCTGCTTCACTTGAAAGGCACAGGTGGTGGGTATGTTAGGGGCACTCAGCCTGACAGTGGAAGAAGGACCAACAGAAAAGCAGGTTGCTCAGTTTTGGGGTTTTTTTCGTAATTCAGCAGCTAATGTCTCAGGGGAGAGGGGGTAATGTGAATTTTTTCCATGTAGGAACAGTAAAAGTGCTTCCAAAAGTCTGGTCTTATGCAGCCTTTTAGGGGTAAAAAATAGGTGATTAAGACTGAGACTCAAGCTGTGGTCAAGGGTTGCACAACACTGAAAAAAAATTTTATGAGACTTAAGGAGATGTAAACCTTCCATGGAGGAGAAGGAAGTTATGTCCCTGCAGATCAAGTAGAGCAGGTCTCCTGTGTGACTGATACCACGTTGTTTCTCAGCCTGGAAAGATGATGCTTAAGTGCAAAGAGAGCCTTTGGGGAAAATAACATTTGCCTCACTATAGGTCCACTATAAGTATGCAAAAGAGAGTGCAAGTTGCAGAGTAGGGTTAATTTTTTTTTTTTTTTTTTAGCACAAAGTAGAGTAGTGTAGGTTGGGTGCAGCCTTAGGCATTGCAGACTGGTCTGGAAATACTTGTGTCTGTGCAAAAAGGAACCTTTAAATAAGGTATGAAAGTAAAAATATTTACAAAGCAAATATATTGCTAAAGGAACCTTCTTCAGCTGTAGTTGGGGCTTCCTGGAGAAGGGACAGGGTCTAAAAAAATGCTAAGCACATTTAGGTACCACAGCAAACAAAAGAAGAATTATGTGTGACATGTCCACCATGCAGGCAGGCATCATGTAGGTGAGAACTGAAAAGTCATTTACAAAAAAAAAAGTCAAATGGATCAAAAATCTATGAGGCTCAAAATACCCATTTCCCGAAGTTCTGTACAAACTGACTTTCAGGAACATAGACTTTTTTCACAAGTTACACCTGATAAAAGTATTGATGAACTGCTTTTGATCATGACTTAACCAGAAACAAAATTTAAAAGAATATTGAGATAAACAAAAGACAATTTAAAGTGGTCCTTTCTAAAGGGATGATACATATTTGTTCATTAGCATATTGGGAACTATGCCTTGTTTGTCACTGAGGATTTGAGACTTGAATTTACTGGAGAGTTGCTGTTTTGAAAAGAATGCTGATACTTAAAATACACATAATTATTTTACCTCGGTAACTACTTGTACAAGACACTTTCAACAGTAGTTTCTTTAGAGCTGCTTATATTTACATATATATGCAAGAACATTAATAATATTCCATTATCCTCAACTTTGTGTGTAAATTAGTGCTGTCAACTCTCTGCTTGCCAAGAATGTAGAACCATTATGCCATACACCCTACCTATAACTGTTAAACACTATTTACAATAGGGGATGACAAGAGGAATTTGTTAGGACAGCAGATCAAGAACACTTGTAGCAGTGTTGTACTAAATGAAGGATCCCCTTTTAACAGGAACATTCCTCAGAAATCTTGTCTGTCTCCTGTAAGAATATGAACAGAGGGAGAAGAGATGTTGGAAGCCCATGTATCAAAAGATAATTTTTAAATATTCCCAGGAGGGACCAGTAGTGTGTAGCAAAGCAGACTTTCTCAGCACAGGAAATGGCATGGAAAGACAACCGTTTTCTTTTTTTTTTCCCACTTAACTATGGTAAGTAGATTAAAAAAAAAAAAATCAATCATTTTATATTCAAGACTCTTCCTAGGGAAAAACTTAAACATTTTTCAACACAGTTTTGTAGACCAAAGAAATTGTACTTTTTAATTCCAGTTTGCCCATGTCAGGTCCCTAACAGCTCTTTGTGGCATTCCTCTCCCATTTTTTATTATTGTTCTTTGAAGACAGAAATACTGAGTGATTGTGTGTGGTACTTGTAGAAAAGGAGGCAAGACTCCTATAAAAATCCTGACACAGGCAACTGAGCTGAACAGAATGCTCTAAACTGGAGTTGTGGTGTGAGGGAGAGAGGACAAAGTTACCACAACTCCTCGAGGCTTTTAGCCAGACTACGCCCCAGTGCAGCCTTAATACAAAACACTCTTCATCTTTGGATGTGTATGGATTGTGCAGTTCTGAGTATTTGTTGCAAATCCCATTGTGTGACAGCAGAGTTTACTGATACAAAACCGTGTACACTGGGCTGTGGTGAGTCGATCTTGGCTGGCCATCAGGTGCCCACCAAGTTGCTCTAGCACTCCTCAGCAGGATGGGGTGGGAGGAAATAAGATGGAAAAAGCTCATGGATCAACACAGAGGCAGTTGAATAAAGCAAAGATTGCATATGGAACCCAAGGAAAACAGATTTACTCTCTGTTTCCCATCAGCAGGCAATATCCAGCCACTTCCCAGGAAGCATACACATAGCAGTTGCTCTGGAAGACAGATGTCATAACAAATGCCCTCTCTCCCTGCACTTGCCTCTCCCTTTTCTTGGCTTTTGTTGCTGTGCAATGTCATACAGTATGGAATATCCCTTTGGATAGTTTGGGTCAGCTGTCCTGGCTTTGTCCTGTCCCAAGGTCTTTCCCACCCTCAGCCCACTGGTGAGAGGGGATGCTGGAGGTCCAGCTGTGATGCTGTCCCAGCAAACACCAATGTGTTACCAACTCCTTTACAGCCACCAGTACAGAGCACAGCACTGAGGGCTGCTGTGGGGAGAACTTATTTCACCTCAGCCAGACCCAAGGGGCCAAAAGGCATACAAACTTGGGGAGGTAGCAATTGAAACAGCCACTAGATTATTCAGAACAAGTAGGCAAACTGTGTGTAAGAAAGACAGCAACTCCTGTTATATCCACAGGCCCATCAGCACAGGAATTCAGTGTCAGCTGCTTGGTGCCATAATACTGCTTTAGGGAGCATTGGATTCCAATACTCGAGATGCTCTGTGCAAAGCACAGTCAAACAGAGGGTCTGGTAACCTGAACATGGCAATTACTCCCCTTCATCCCGTAGAAGTGAGAGCTGTAAAAGGTAATGACAGCAATATCAAGTAAACATTAACTATTCCAGCAGTGATTATTATCACAAATACCAAGATATTTATCTAATCATGGTTAATGTGTGAACAGAATTACAACTCTTATCAGACCTCTGGGCATGCCTTTCTACCTTCATCTGGAATGGAGGTTATTGGGGTGTTTTGCAGTAGCTTTGAACGCTTTCTCCAAAATCTCACGTTACCAACACCTGCTATGACAGTCATGAGGACAGACAAAAGAAAGTCCCAGCAGCTCATAAGGAGTTTACTTCCAAAAACCACATTAGCACAGGTCAGTGGGTCAGCAAACAGAAGCCACCAATCTAAATTCATTGCAGAGGACTGAATGGCTTTCCTTATATAATAGATAATTATAGAATATTTGGTTACCCCTTTAGAAATGCTTTTGTACTTGTGGTTAGTAAAATGATTAAACTTTGTCCAAATGATAAATACTTTTTTCTTCTTTTAAAAATATTGCTTATTAGAGAGTGTCCAAAGGAGGCAACAAAGATGGAGTGTCTGGAGGCCTTATGAGGAGTGGCTGAGGTCACTTGGTCAGCCTGGAAAAGACGGAGGGGAGACCTCATGGGGATCTTCAGCATTGTCACAAGGGAAAATGGAAGCACAGCCACTGATCTCTTCTGTCTGATGACCAGTGACAGGACTTGAGGAAACAATATGAAGCTGAGTCAGGAGAGGTTTAGGTTAGATAGGAGAAGGTTTTTCACCCAGAGGGTGGCTGAGCACTGGAACGGCCTCCCCGGGGAAGTGTCACAGCACCAAGCACCAAGCCTGAGGAAGTTCCAGAAGCGTTTGGACAATGGTCTTGGGCACATGGTGTGACTCTTGGGGTGTTTTGTGCAAAGCCAGGAGCTGGACTGGATGATTCTGATGAGTCCCTTCCCACATAGCATATTCTGTGATTCTATGTTTGATCTGACCTGTCTCAACACAGGTTAAGGGTTGATGTGTGTCCAAATCCTTCAGAACTTGGCAGCCTTNTTCACCCAGAGGGTGGCTGAGCACTGGAACGGCCTCCCCGGGGAAGTGTCACAGCACCAAGCACCAAGCACCAAGCCTGAGGAACTTCCAGAAGTGTTTGGACCATGGTCTTGGGCACATGGTGTGACTCTTGGGGTGTTTTGTGCAAAGCCAGGAGCTGGACTGGATGATTCTGATGAGTCCCTTCCCACATAGCATATTCTGTGATTCTATGTTTGATCTGACCTGTCTCAACACAGGTTAAGGGTTGATGTGTGTCCAAATCCTTCAGAACTTGGCAGCCTTCAGTTCACGATGAATGTGGGGATCTTCTTAATGTTGAGGGGTACCAAAATGTTTGGAAAAAGACCATACAAGTTTTTTTTTAATCAGAAATGATGTGGCCAGCAAGACTAGAGCAGTGGTCATGCCCTTCTACTCACACTGGTGGTGTTGCACAATGAATCCTATGTTCAGTTTTGGGCCCTTCACAGCAAGAAGGACAAAGCAAGAAGGACATTGCAGAAGTGTGTCCAGAGAAGGGCAGTGGAGCTGATCAAGGGTATGGAGCATGTCTTGTAAGGAGCATCTGAGGGAGTGTTCAGCCTGGAGAAAAGGAGGCTCAGGAGGGACATTATTGCTTTCTACTGCCTGAAAGGAGGTGTAGCCACGTAGCAGTTGGCCTTTCTCCCATGAACAAGTGATAGGGTGATAGGAAATGGCCTGAACTTGCACCAGAGGAGGTTTAGATTGGATATGAGGAAAAATTGCTTCACGGACTAGGTTGTCAATCACTGGCACAGGCCGCACGGGGAAGTGGTGGCGTCACCATTGGAGGAGAGATTTAAAAGACGTTAACATGCACTTGGGGACTTGGCTTAGTTGTGTACTTAGCAGTGCTATGTTAAAGGGTGGACCTGAGGATCTCAGAGGTCTTTCCCAACCCTTCCGATGTGGGATTTCCCAATCCCAGAACTGTTTCTGCGATCGAGTGATTCAGTGACTCAGTGAAGGCGGCTGTTGCGAGGCGCAGCGGCGGCCATGGCGGCCAGGCAGTCCCCGCGTCGCCATGGCAACGCACAAAGCCTCGGCGCGCGTGCCCTCCCCCGGCCGCGAGCGGGGCTCTCGCGAGACTTGGCGCGGCGCGGCGCGGCGAGGCCGAGGCGGTCGGGGCCCGTTTCAAACCGGCGGTCGCTGGGCCGCGGCCCGGCACGNGCGGTGCGAGGCCGCCCCACGGGCAGGGCTGAGCTCCCAGCCCCGGGCTCTGGTACCCGGCGGACCGGTTCCCACGGGATACTCTTCCAGGAGTGTTCCGCATCGCTTCTGGTGCCATTTGCTTTTCCGCTTCTTGCCGAAACGATGTTATTTGTAAAGCCGTTGAACTAGTCTTTGTTTGCGTGAGAATGATAAGGCAGCCCTATAGTAATTTACTTTCTAAAAACAAACCCCGCACATGTGCACGAAGTTTTCTTGGAAACTGTAACATTTTCATACACGGAGTATGTAAAATTGTGCCTTGTATAGTAGGTCTAAAAGGAACTTAATACAAGGGAGCTGGAACTACCAGCTCTCTGGAACAAAACCATGAATAACTTTGTGTGCGTGGTTGTTCTTGATGTCAGGCTTTGAGGGTTGTCCTTCTTTACATGAATTAGGTTTTGGCCTCACATCCTTGGAATTTCAATATCTCTTCCAATCTCATTTAGATCTTGGAGGGAAAATACATTTACAGTAGACTTACAGTACATCAAAGCTATTGGTGTCTGTGAAGTTTTGACATGTTCTAAGCAGCCCTGCTCGGATACTGTTGGTTTAAAAAAATGCATGTGGGATCATCTTCAATATAAAGCTGGAGGAATAAAGATGTACTTCATGCCTTTACTTGACTCCCTGTAAAATTTAGTTTAGCTTACAAACTATAAATTTCACTTCCCTGTAAAATAGAATTTGTGGATTTGATTTTTTCCCCCTAGTCTGGCCCTCAGCTTTCAAACTGCACGGATTAGAATTGAATTTTCACAGGAGGATTGTCACCCTTTTGCCCCTTTTAGCTGTATAAATTTTATTGCCCTTTGAGGTTGCTGCTGTTGAAATGAGGTATTCTGTCTGCATCCTTCCTGTCAGCAATATCTTCTTTTCCCTCCAAAACCTCACAGCAAATGAAAAATCCCAGTCATTTGTAGACTGTGTGGTAGAAGTCACAACTTGAAGTTTGAAAGTAATGGGGGATTCTTGGTAACAGTGATACAAATCTAATTCTTTCACATACAGTTTTTAATCTTCCCCCAAATGGGTGTACAGAGGATTAGGCTGTCAGTCTGTAGGTGAAATGTATTACTTAAAAAAAAGTATTTCATTAACCTGGTTTGCTTAGCATTCATTAAACTGGAGAGGAATCCTGGCTCCGTTTGAACATTCTCCTGAGTTTTTTCTGTTGGGTGGTGGAACTGTTCAGCACAACAAAGCTAAAGTGAGCCATGTGCTTTGGAATCACATGTTGTGAACTTCTTCCATTTCTGGCTGCTTATCTTACTATGGACACTTGTGAGGAGAGGAGTGGAAGTAAAATCAAGCTTTAGGACTTTCATGTTGATGTATCTTGGCTTATTATTTTTAGGCTTCTAGTTTTGCATGTGGAAAGCTTGTCTTTTGCCTTCAAAACTTTATGGAAAGTTCAAAAGCTTTTTTTTTTTTTTCAAAAGGTATAATTGATCTTTCAAATCAATGAGCATATCCTTTTTTTTAAGAACTAGTTGTACACATCTTTTTCCAGTCCTAGGAATGGTGATGGTCTTTGATTTCACAGGCAAATATTAATTTAATGTATGAAATGTGTAGCTCATACAAAAGGTAAAGATTAGACATTACTATTGTTTTTCCCCCATGAAAATGTCAGTTCATAATTTCTGAGTCTGTTTTTTCTGTGGTTTGTAGGTGACTAATGAGACATTGCTTTGAATGTATTATTTGATTGAAATTATTTTTAATATTCAAGGAGGAGGTAAGAGTTGTAAAAGGATCTCTGCCTGTGGCCTGTTCACTGGCCTGTGTAGGTTTTGGCAGATGACTTTTGCAAGAAGGATTGTTTCTTTAATTAATCCTCTGTTTTCAGCAGCCTGGCTGTGATTCCCAGACCAAGTGCAGTGTTGCTTTGTTTCCTAGATTTAGAAGTTTATGCCAGGCCTGTATCTTCTGTGCTCTCTGCTGATCTGTACAGCCAGGTCTTGCAGAGCCTCTGGATTCCATACTTGGAGACCTGTCTCATCCTGTGCACTACACTGAGCACCAAGGGGCTGTTTCATAATCCTTTAAGCAGGAAAGAGCTTAAAAGGCTGAAGAGAATCCATTGCTCTAATCCTAAAACTTAAGGAAGAACTCAGATTTTTACTTGGAGTCTCGTTGGGCAGGAGTTACTTTTGAATTTGCAAATGGGGTTGGATTGGAAGGAACTGATCTGACTGGAAGACCTGGTACTGTGCTCATTGCCTCCTCCCTGCATCCCTCCAGTTCCTGCATTGTTCCCTTCATTTCACTTCATTACACAGCCACACAAGAATTGTGTTGTCACGCAGGCGGGATGGTGTGGAGGAGGGATGATGCCGAGGGAGGGACGTTGGAGGATGCTTGAACCAGATAACATGTTGTTGACTTGAGATGTTTTAAATTTCACAAATACTTGCCCCAGGGGAGTATCCATGCTTTTCCCAGTCGCTAATCCACTCTTAATTCACATGTAAACGCAAGGACTGTGAAGTTAACATCATATGAGTATTTCAAAATTGGGGAAAAAGTCATGGGAGAAATATGGATGTATTTGAGTGTTCTCCTCCCTGAAAAGTGCCCAGGCTTGAGTAGATAATACATTTAGCTTCGTGAAAAGCTCCTTGTGCTTTTGGGTGCAGGACTGCCACTTACTGTTTTGTTAACTGTGCAGAGAGCTGAAAATCTGTCAGTTAGTCAAAATCACTGGTTTTACCATATGTTGTGGTTGTAAAACTGAAATCCTGAAACTTTCCAAAGTGACTAAATGAGATAAAAACTAAACTTTCCGAAATGCGGGAAATATAGGAAAGATGGTGATGTAATTTAAGAAGGAGGGTTCACAATCATTCACCTCTGTCAGTCCTGTATCACCTTCTAATTGTTCTAACTCAAGATGCTAATTCTGGCTTTTTAAAATAGGTGTTTCTGTAAAAGTACTTTTAAAGTTTCTCTTTAAGTAGACAGTGATGTGTAGTTAACGATGCTAAGTAGCATCTGTTTAGTGGATCACATTGTGTGGCTTTATTCAGTGGATTCTTTCAGTTCAGCAGTTCTCCTTTTTAAAAGTAACGATTCAGGCACCTTGAGCCTCTGTTGGCATGCTAAATGACCTTGTGATTGTAACAATATCAAGAGTGCTGAAGAGTTACAGATATTTCTTCCAATTCTGTAAAAAGTGTATTGTCTTACTGAAGTTGAGATTTGGACTGCCTTAAAAGAGAAGCAGCCAATTTTCTTGCATTTTCATCTAAAAAATAAAAATATTTTAAAAGGAGAATTATGGTGCCATTGGTGAAGTTTTGAAAGACCGAGGGCCAGGCATCTGTTTTGTTGTTCTTGGTGGATAATACCTATTATTACCTAGTTACTTAATTAATCTTAGATTCATGGCATGGCTTAATGTAGCTGTTTCCTATGCATTTAGCAAGTTTTCAGGTTCTATCAGTGTTAAGCAGTGAAACTGAAAAAATATTTGTTGTTCTTAGTAGATTTTTAATTTCTGTCTAACAGTAGTCTGGCACAAATTGTGAATAAAAATTTTGTGGGGTAGATAAAACATAATTTGATATAAAATCTATTTGAGTTGATTTTGAGATATTATTATTTCATTGAATGAAGTATCCTGAGCTATTTCAACTCTCAAGCTTAGACTGTTTCTGCTCCCACTTCTGTGGTGAATATCCTGTAGCTTGTCCAAATGAGGTCTGAAAATTTCCGAAGCACCGAGGCATGGGTACTGTAGCTGATTTTTCACTCTTCCTGTTTTGGTCTTTGTAGTAGTTTCACAGTTCCATCTTTCTGAGTCTTGACAGACAGGATGTGCTGGCACATGTTGCCCAGAGTTGTGGATGCCCCATCCCTGGAAGTGTTAAAAGTAGGATGGAGCTCTGAGTGAGGTGATCTAGTGAAAGATGTCCCTGCCCATGGCAGGAGGCTTGGAATTAGATGATCTTTAAGGTCCTTTCCAACCCAAACCATTCCAGGATTCTGTGGTTCTGTGAAATGAAATGTAAGTGAATTAGTAAGATGTAGTTTCTTTACTTAATATTGTAACATTTTTTGTTCTTGATAAAACTGTGTATTTTGGAATTACTCTGGTAGCATGAATTTATTTTTCCTAATTTGAAAAGCAGCAGTTACATCCTGGGAATTCCAATAGCATAGGAAATACTCAGTTATATAGATAGGAAGTGGGATAGTCTAATGATCCAACACAAGACTAATAGTATTTTCGTTTGGGTTTTTGTTTTCTAATGTAGGGATAATGACGAGACAGCAAAAGAAGGGAAAGCACCTGTGAAAGAGAAGTTGGTTGCAAAAGCGAAAGCAATCCCTTCTCTTGGAAACAAGAATAGATTCCACCCCTATGCAAAGGAGAAGAATGCAGGCTCTGGAGACAAGAAGGCTGTTAATCGCAATAGAGTCTTTATTAGCAACATCCCGTATGACATGAAATGGCAAGCTATTAAAGACCTGATGAGAGAGAAAGGTAACTTACTCCTTGTAATGCACTTCACACAGAGACTGATAGGACTTAAATGCCACTGTTGTGTCCTTTGAGCCACACAGATTTGATTTGACTTTTTTTTGTTTTGGCCTTTACTTGGTGCATCTATCTCCCTTCCCCCTCTTTCATCCGAGACAATTGCATTGCAGGGTAGGCTGGGGAAATGAAGTGCTCACAATCTTCTGCCATTCTGGTGTGACACTAGAGAGTACATGCATGACCTCATGAGTTCTTAAAGAGATTGTGTTTTGTCTAGTTGTAGTTCTCGTAGATTTTTTTTCTCTAAGGGCTATTGTATTTAAGCAACACGTGAAGTGTGTTAACCTGACTAATAAGGGATGTCTTTCAAAAGTTGTTTTGTATTTCTTTGGTGGAATCTGGCTGTGGCATTAACTTTGTCTGCATTGTCACTGCTGCCATGACTTTGTCTGGAGCTTTGTATTAAAAGCTTGTTACTATTGTTGCAGTTCTGATAGAGAAATCTGACTACCCCAAAAATTTTATTTTAAATTTGGGGTAAAATAATGATAATACATAGATTTTGTAAAAAGCTAGTTCTGTGTTTTCCTTGAAAAATTGATTCTTCGAAAGTAATGCAAAGCACACTTGGCTTTTAGGCTGTGAAAAATGCCAGACCCCCCCTTCTGTAACTGCTGGTTTATCTGTTGTAAGGTGACGTGACTATTTGATTGGTTTATTTACTTAAACTTCCTGCTTTAGAAAGTGAGTCGCTTGCTGTGAAATATTTGATGTGTAAATTTGGTTATTATTGAAGGCAAACTTTTGATTGAAGATATTCAGGTAGAAAGTCACCTTAAAACAGGTGTTGTGAGTAGGATGATAAATGTAACACTTTTCAGTGAACGTTGACGTTTCATTTGTTAGGTTAAGGGACTGTGTATATCTGAATTTGTTCACCAACTATATCATACTGGCCAAAATATGATCTGTAGTATGAATTAGGTTAAATATAGTTGTTTGTTTCTAGCTTTGAGAATGTGGCTGCTGCATATTTCTGAAAACTAGCTAAATTATATAGCCATTGACAGGAGGTATGTTGGTCTGGTTTTGATTGTTGGTGAATAATAGGTGATTCTCTGTAGACTTGTGCACAGGGGCACAGTAAAGAAAGATACTGGTGTTTAAATGCATTGTCTCTTGGTATTTTCCCTTTGTATGTCTTATGTAGTTGGTGAGGTTACATACGTGGAGCTGTTTAAGGATGCTGAAGGAAAATCAAGGGTAAGTGCCGTGGGCAACAATCTGCTAGAGGTTTAAAAGTTCCTCAGCAGTTTTATTTTTGTATAATACCTGTACCAGTTATTGGAAAGTAAGTTTCATTTTTACACTGATTTTCATTAAGGTAGCCTTGAGGATTCTGTATTAGAAGTAGTCTGACACCTTCATGCAACTCACACTAGCTGGTTGTAAGGGACAAAGTACTTCTGTAAATGTTAACAAATGGCATTTACTTAATTCTTCTTTTTAGCCAACACCTTTGTCTTGATACAAATCTGTTTCCTATAAGGGATGTTCAATAAATCAATCATTTTATTTAAATTTTGTTAGTGTAGTATGCTCTTCTTGGGGCCAATAAGTATAAAATGTTAGCTAAGAATATATTGAGCGAAGTGCCTGATTTCACAGCTTTGCAGGATTGGTACTTTTAAACACTGGCTTAATGTATTTCTTTTCTTAAAACTAAATGGATGGAGATGGTTGGTAGCCAACAGAGTGCCTGCAATGAGGCACTGATAGTGAAGATTGTTAAAGCTTCTCTGTCTTCTTAATAATAGTCCAAAGTTTGGCCGATAGCAGCTCCAAACCTGCAGTGAGAATGTGAGAAATGCAGGTTTGAGTCTTAACTGAGGTTGTATCAATTGTTGTAAATTACTTTCTTTAAACCTTGTTAAAACTAAAACATGCTGTCAGCTTTGCTAAAGAAATCCTCAACTCTTTGCTTTATTAGAAGGATGCTGGTGCAGTCATTAAGGTTATTTTCTTATAAGGTCAAAAGTCTGTCATTTCTCAATTATGCTGTAGTACTGAAGAGGTATGCAGACTGCTTTTGCCTTGTAGTGGTGTACTTGATGTAGGTAGATTTGAATTTGTAGTTAGTGGACAGCTTTTAATGACCTGATGAGTGTCTTGATTGGTTTTTGGTTACGTTTTGGGGTTATTTTCTTTCCACCCTTTCCCTCCCACCTCCTCGTCCCAGTTGTCCTTACATGGATCTGTGTGGCATTTTTCCAATTCTGGTTTGACTCAAAGAGTGTAAGAGACAATGTATTCTCTTGCATTTGAATGGTATGTATGCTGAGAAAGTAGGTGAAATTCAGATTGGCTACCACTAAAGAGCATATATTATGGATTTTGAAGCTGAAAATAACTTGTATAGTTACTTAACAGTGAGCTGGGATCTTTAACTGGAATCTTCATTGCTCTGTCACATGTGCTGACTGATTTCTTGTTTTTTTGCTTGTTTTCTCTTTACATATGATGACAAATCTCGTGGATATAGGGTTGTGGGTAAGTTTCTTTTTTTATGTGTGTAGAAGCACACTGCTATCCAAAAATTCTATTAGTTTTGGCAGATTAAACTTTATTTTAATACTCTAAATGTTTTGATCTCTTTCTAAGTGTGGTTGAATTCAAAGATGAAGAATTTGTTAAGAAGGCATTAGACACTATGAACAAATATGATCTTAGTGGAAGACCCCTGAATATTAAAGAGGTATGTTTATTGCTGCTGTTTTGAATTTGAAATAGTGAAGATACTAAAGCTACTGAGATGACCATAAAGTGTTTTGAGAATCTTAGATGTGTAATTCCCAGTTTCATTTTTTATGAAATTTTCTTAATGGGCTGAACTGGCTATTGGCTTGCAGAAGCTTGGATACTATACCAAGTAAACTGTCAAGAAGCATATCCTAAAGTCAAAATAACCTAATGCTGTTTCTTGTTAAAACAGCTTTACTTCATATTTTTACCTTAATGTCATCAGGTGCTTTCCAACCTAAGTAATTCTATGTTTACATTGCTTACCTGCTTCAAAATACGACACAGAATGAACTGATTATTAGACCATCACATATGTGCAAAAACAGGGCTGGAAACAGAGAAGTTGTGCTGTCTGGAAAGTGAAATAATGTCAACATTTCTATTGTAGTGCTGTGGTATATGAACGGTATCTGATGGAGTTCTTCCTGTCCTGTTACAATATTAATAATTGTATTTAATAAATAATACAAACCCACCACCTAATTAAATTAATTCAGTTCTTGGAGGAAAGTGCTAGACTGAAAGTCCTTTAGCTTGAAATCTTTTCTACTTGTCCATAGGCTAGGTACAGCATGTGAAGTGGCAGTGCACGCTTCCTCAACAAGTGCTTTGCCAATATGCCTCAACCCTCATCTGAAAGGACCCACCTCTAGAGGTGAGGGAATTAGGTCTCCATGCTAATTCAGTTCATGATCCCTCTGACGTGGACAAGCGTATTTATTAGCTGATAATTGTGATGGGTTTATGCAGAATTTGAAATTGTTCCATTTTGTTTATTGTCACTCCAGTTGTTGATGGTTAAGTGGCTTTGTTTGTGCCCATGTTTCAGGATCCTGAAGGGGAACATGCTCGTAGGGCACTACAGCGGGGAGGAGGGCAGTTTCCAGGAGGACATGGACCTGATGCAGCACCTGGAATGATGAATTTACCACCTTCTATTCTCAATAATCCAAACATTCCTCCGGAGGTTATCAGTAATTTGCAAGCAGGCAGGCTCGGATCCACGATTTTTGTTGCCAATGTAAGCTTAAAACTGTATTTTATAACTTTATTGTTTGATCTTTGTAAGACATCTTACACCTGTGTAGTTCAGGTTTAATATAAAGAGGAAGTTGGAAATAGTTCACAGTTAGTATATTGGAGTGAAAATGTTGGGTATGTGTTCAGATTTTGGACATGGAAAGATAAATTAAACTCTTGAGACTGACATGCACTTCTAATTATTGCAGTCATCTGTTGATTTAAAAATATGTTATACATCTTTTCACTATTTACATTTCTTTTTTATTAAATATATACTTCAGTTTATCTTACTAGTTATTTTAGACTAACACAATAAAGTTCCAATAAATTAGCATTATTATTATAAATACTACTGTATTTATATGAGGTCTTGTGGAATTACAGCTGCTCTTCTCAAGAACTAGCCCAAAGTTAGTATGATGATTAAAGTAAAATACATGTACATAGAATAAATTGTTGACTTTTTGGACTTTGATGCAGTGTGTGTATATTACAAAATCTCAGCTATTTACAATTATCAAGCATTTTGTCAATGAAGAGTTAACAGAAACGCTGAAAATATCTTCCAAATGTAATGGCAGAATAGAGATGTGCACTGAAATCACTGATGTATTTCTGTGTTTAAGCTTGACTTCAAAGTTGGCTGGAAGAAACTGAAGGAGGTATTCAGCATTGCTGGAACTGTGAAGCGTGCAGACATCAAAGAAGATAAAGATGGCAAGAGTCGAGGAATGGGAACAGTTACCTTTGAACAGGCAATTGAAGCTGTTCAAGCAATATGTATCCTTGGTTTTGAAAAATAATTTATCAAATCATTGATCAAATATAATTGATTAAACAATTAATCAAATATATTGATTAGTCTTTAATGGTTCTGATGGCATAGTTTTGCAAATGGTGCTCATGTGCCTTGTAGGTACGATATGGAGATTAGAGTGTAATGCTGTGCAGATTACACTTGTAATGGCTGAATTTACTTGTGAATTCTAAAAGTTCCTCATGATATTGAACAAAATTAAAATACCTGGCAGTGTGACAATTGCAGAACTAACTTTAATGTACCTAACAGCCTGTATTGCATCTCCTAGCCCTTGAACTGGGTTTCTAAAGATAAGGTAGAGAAAGATAAGTCTCATAGTAATTGTACAGAAATATAGTGAGTTATTTCATTGATTCTTCAGAAACAGTTCAATTGCCTTCTTAAGATTCCTTGACTTGCATTTCTTCAGCTATGTTCAATGGACAATTCCTGTTTGATAGACCCATGCATGTAAAAATGGTAAGTTGCTTTAATTTGTTTCTACTTTATATGTCTCTGCCAAAACATTGAAAGGATCATAGCATAACATCCTTGTTTTTTATCAGGATGACAAATCAGTTCCTCATGAAGACTTCCGTGTTGTGGACAGCAAAAACTCACAATTACCTCGTGAGTGCACGCTCTGTTTTCTACTCCTTGCACTTAGTATATGGTGATCCATGTTTTGGCACAGTTTAGTAATACTTTGGCTTACTGTGGTCTCTGTGATACAGAGCAAGGTCTCTCTTCTGATCATACTTCTGTTTTTGTTTTTGAGGTGGTCTTGGTGGTATTGGTATGGGACTTGGACCAGGTGGACAACCCATTAGTGCAACACAGCTGAGCATGGGTGGTGGAATGGGGAGCATGGGTCCAGGAGGTAAATCCATATTCTTCATTTTTAAGTTATACAGAGCTAGTTTAAAAATTTCAAAGTTTGAACTTGTGCATTTGGAAAAATGACAGACTTTTGACAAAGCAAGCCTTTTGTAGTGTGCTTTTGAGATTTTTAACTCTCTCTGACTTTTAAAAAATCCATTAGGGTGTACTAAGTGTTGTTTATCTTTTTGATTTAAAGGTATGGGAATAGACGGCCCAGGATTTGGTGGAATGAGTAGAATGGGAGGCGGTACGTGCAATGAAGTTTTTTGCATTAAATATTTCTTTAATACTGTATAGAAAACACTTTTCCTTTTTTACAGGACTTCCTGGATTTCGTGGAATGGAAGGAATGCCTAACATGGGAGGATTTGGAGTCAACCGAATGGGAGGTAGTTGCACACCGTTCCTGTACACCCACTAGTTTGTTAATAGTTATTTATTAAAAGCTCTCTGTTTAGTGGTGGGTAATATAGCTAAGTTCAGAGGAAGTAGTTGCATGACTGAAGACCTAGGAACTGGCAGGAGAGTTAAGTGTGCAGTAGTGCCTCTGACATGTGCATTATACTCATTTCTATTTAAACAAGCAGCTGTGAAACAAGTGTTATAGGAGCATCAGCTTAGATATAAATAACAGAATAGTCCTGTTTTTTCACTTTGTTCTTTACAGAAATGTTCCGTGGTGGAATGGGAGCAAACATGGAAAGAGAATTTGGTCGTAGTGACATGGCATTGAACCGTGGCTTTGGAGAGTCTTTTGGAAGGATGGGTATGGTAACTGTTAAATTTCCTGTGACATAGTATTGGAAGAACTTTGCTAGAAGAGGAGGAGACCTGGTTTCATTTGGTCATCTTCTGTCGCTTCTCCCCTAGTCATAACTGTAAGGATGTAATCTGAGTGTTCATTACACCCACCACTTAAGACAGAGTTCAGGGGTGGAGTGTTTTTTCCCTCTGAAATATAAATGAAATAATTATTTGAGGAAAGCATTTACCTTCATACTGTTTATTTTGTGAGGTATTAAATCATTGGGGTGTTGAAGTATATGCTTTTGATAATCCTGAAGAAACTCTGTGTACAGCCTTTGTAACTTCCATGAGCCTGTTTTGCAAATGCATGGTGTAATACTGTTTTTACTGCAAATCAGATAGCACTGGACAGGACTGTTGAATTTTGGTGCCCTTGGTTCCTGTTCTGCCTTAGGAGCTCATACAGCTCAGAATGGTATTTATTGGCCTCTTCTGTAACTGAGCCAGCATTATTTTGTTTATAGATGATGTCTTGTTGGCAGTGGAGTTCCCTTGAATGAGTTACTCTTCCATCTTCAGAGATGTGGAAGAGCTCAACAGTAGAACCTCTTTGACCTTGGTTACTATGCTGTTACCTGGATGAATCACAGAATCCCTTAGGCTGGAAAAGATTACTGAGTCCATCCTTTAACCCAACACTGCCAAGTCCACCACTAAACCAGGTCACCAAGAGCCATGTGCACGTGTCCTTTATATCCCTTCAGGGGCAGTGACTCCACCACCTTGTTGGTCAGCCTGTTTGTGTGATTGACAGCTCTTCATGTGAAGCATTTTTTCCTAATTTCCAATTTAAACCTTCCTGAGTTAACTTGAGGCCGTTTCCTCTTGTTCTATAGCTTGTTACTTGGTAGAGGAGACTGACCCCCATATCTCTACAACCTCCTTTCAGGTAGTTACAGAGAGCAGAAAGCTCCTCCCTGAGTCTCCTCTCCAGGCTGAGCACCTCAGCTCCCTCAGCCATTCTTCACAAGGCTTGTGCTCCAGAGCCTTGATCAGCTTTGTTGCCTTTTTCTGGACACACTCCAGCACCTCTCTGTCTTTCTTGTTGTAAGGGGCCCAAAACTGAACACAAAATGCATTATAGGAAAAAGCTGTTAGTCTTCTTCCCTTTTTCTTGTACTTTTCCATTCTCTTAATTCACCTCCTTGAAAGAGAAGAACTACTAAGAGCAAAAGGTTCATCTGGTCTAAAAGTTGATTTTTTAATTTTTTTT
>VXBB01008586.1:2787-28829 GCA_013399915.1 Illadopsis cleaveri
ATCATCTGGCCCATCTCCTTCCCCAGAATCCCCATCCAGTCCAGGTGGTTTATTTCTGAGGCAGGCTGTGGGGCAGGGTCAGGCTCTGGGGCAGCATCCCTATTCTGTGGGGTAGGTATCAGGGTGGTTATCCCGGTCACTCTCCCCTTATCTCTGAATGCTAAACAGAAAAGGCATATCAGCAACACCAGCCACTGTATGATATCATTAGCATTCAGGGAAGATTTGAGCCCTGTGAAAACTGGTGGGGTAGAGACCCAAGGAGCTGGGTGAAGGGTTGGGAAAATTTCCCCTGGTATCATTTCCTCACAATAGGTACCATTCTTAAAGTAACCCCCAAAACATGCACTTAGTCTGTGATAGCCATGTATCCATGTGCCCGCCTTCCAGAGGAAGCTAAAAATCCATGAATTCCTCACCTCATTAACCCATAAAGCAAACTGGATGACAGCCACAGTAGCCTTAGTTGTAGGGCCCATGTTTAGATAAGGGCCTGCAAGTGGCAGAAATGCAGCCACAACCATACATATGCCATTCAAACCAGGTACAGCTAGACAACATGGTGTTACCTAACAAGGTTTCTATATACAATACACAAGAAATTAGGTCACTCAAGAGCTGTTATTCCTTTTTTTTCCTCTCAATGCCCTCGATCCCCACACTTGGGTGCCAAAATTTGTTTTGCTTTGGAAGGACAGGTGTCCGCTAGGGAAAAAAGCCAGAGCCTCCTTTGGAATGGAGAATGTGAACCGCCTGCCTCTGAATTACTATAATTTTGAAATTAATTTTGAAATAATGCCTGGCTCTCAGGCAAAGGTATGGAGATAGGAATAACAGTTCTCTACTAGTATGTATAACAAGGCAAACAGAACAACAACTAGAGCATTAACAACAAAACAGAACCAGAAACCTCGAGGGCAGTCTGATCTCGGTGCCCCTGCAGGACTGAGGAGTACCATGCTGGAACAGCAGGAATGAGCAGGAGTCCCGGGCTGGTGTATGAGATGTATCGGAAGCTCTGTGGTGGTATCTGGAACAGCAGAAATGACCCGGCAGGGCAGGGCAGGGCAGTGCGGGGCTGCAGAGTAGCAAAAAGAGCAATGCCGAAGAAGTGGCGGTGGCGGGACCGGGCCGGTCCAGCTCCAGCAGGGCAGGAGATGGCGAGCTCAATTCCTGGGCACACGAGCAGATGATGGTAGATTTCCTAGGACCGGACTTGGTGGTGACAGTAAGGTACAGTAAGGTCATCCCCCTTCCCATGCTGAGAGCGAGAGAGAGGAGCTGCCCCCCAGCCCCATCCTTTTCCTGTGCCCAAAACTCGCGGTATCTTCCCCCTCCAAGAGAAACTCCCTGAGACTCTCCTTTGGCCCCTTTGTTCTGCTTAAGTACCCAGTAGTTAGTTTCCTAGCAACTTATGGGATAAAGTCCTATAAGAAAAAAAAAAGAAACAACCCCCAACAGTTTTGGAAATCATTGCTAAGACGCTAAGAATTAAAGTTCATCAAAACTTGGATAACTCGTCCTTGGCAAACTGTCATTTGAAATGAAAGGTGATGTAAACATTTTTGTTGTTCAGTAAATAAAATGGTTTTTAATTTTTTTTTCTTTTTGGAGCTGGAGAGAGAGAAAGTTCTGTAAAGTTAAAAAAACATAGTAATGAGTTTGCAAGCCATAGGTGTTATGCAGAAGAGATTTAGGAGGCTTTTTTAGGAGGTCTCGAAGATCACGAGGAATTGGAATCAGCATAAATGAAATCAAACAATGGAAATTCAGTGTTTGTTAAAATATTATGCATAGGGCTGTTTTTGACCTCCCCTCAGCACACTTGTATTTGAGTCTGAGTGTACTGGTATGGGTTGATTTATACATAACTTTTCCTTTGTAATTTTTACACTAATTTTTCTGTAACAGTTACTTGCTTCCATTTATTTTTTTTTTTTAATACAAAATCCAGAGCTTCTATATTCTGCCTTTTGCTCTGTGGGTAATTTACTGTTAAAGAAGACCATATTAGATCATGTGTGTATGTTGTATATATAAATAGGAAGTCAAGTGTGTATTTCAAATACTGAATGATACTCAGTCTACTGAATGGATACATTATCGTTTGTATTTTGAGCAGATATGAAAAAAAACCACACCACTGTCATTTGTTTGAAGCCTTGTGATTTTAAAAATATGTTCTTTTAGTCCAATTCATGACTGAAAATGTACTTTACATTTCAGGTTCCTTATTGGTTCGAAGACTGATGCCGAAAGGTAAATTAGTATACACCTATTTGGCTTGATCACAAATAATAATTTTTGTTCCTTTTTGGCAGTTATGACTGCCGGTGTTATGGTTATGGAAATAGATGCAGAACAAATGAGGAAAAATAAGAGGAATTAGTCATCATATCAAGAACTAGCATAGTGTGTAGTTTCTGTATTTAACAAGCAAGGAAGAATAAAGGACATCAAATACGTGAGTACACCTGAAGTCTGAGAGCATTTAGCAGTAAATTCATCCTGATATTTGGTAAGGTAAATCAGCAATCTTGGAAATGGTTCATCTGAACTTGTCATTTGAAGTGTAATCTAGAATTTAAGATTTATACACCTTAGTTTTGTGTATTGTGCATGTCTTGATTCAGCTTTCCTGGAAAGGCAAGTGATAAAACAGTTTTTCAGTATATTTTAGTTGTAGAATGAGTAGGAATGGCAATTCAAGGATAACTGAGCAGCAAAGTAAGTGGGTTTTAAGTGTTTGTCAGCATACATCACATTAGATTACCTGTACATATAAGAACAGAACCTTTAAAAAGCAACCTCTGTCAGAGCCAGTTGTGGTTTTGTGCCTCTGTAGGATACATCTGGCTGATATATATGCCATAGCTCTTACCCCCATGCACTCTTATGTGCCTGGCAGGGAAATGAGTCTTTGATTTGATCAAAAATTAGTAATAATGTTCTTTTTTTGAATAGGTAATTTTGATCAAGAAGCTCTTTGCTTGTATTTTCTCCTGCCTCCTTTGTGCTGGTACTTTCGCTGCTTGTTCTGTAAGCTGTACTGGGGAGATTAACTGGTTGAAACAACAAGATTACAAGAGCCTAGTTTTAACTGGGATTGATTTCCTGATCATGTTTGTCACTGGGTTGCACAAGTCGTGTCATCAAAATAAGCAACAGTGTTTCAGAGACAAGGACAAGAAGAAACAGTGGAGGAGTGCAGGACCACCTTTTTGAGTACATAGCGTTTTACTACCCTGATTCCACTAATTTTTGAGTCAGTCTAAAATCTAATTGCTAAAAAAATGCACTTCCCCCTTTCCTGTGTCGTGTATGTCAGGGCCCTTGCTTATGTCTGCATTAGGTAAGAAGCAGGGCTATATCAAAATAAAGAGTATTGCATCTCATTTAGGTATGAGGTAATGGAAATACTCCAGCAGGTTTTCACTGAGGTCCAGTCTTCCAGAGCGTGACCACAGTACTTCAGCTTTATATTTCAAGGTCATTTTGTATATTCCACTCATGTTTATAGAATGGTATTCCCTCCACTTGGTCGTCTTAGATTAGTAGAGATGTAGTATTTGATTCAATTTGATAGAACAGTATATTAAACTTGTTTGCCTGATGCTTTATCGAATGTCTGTCATAGTGCTCACAGAAGAGTGAGTCAGTTTCAGCCCTTGCATTTAGACTTCTCACCTGACATTAGACCTCAAGCTGAAGGAGGGTTGACTGTTTCACAGGCAGCATAACCAGAAGAGACACTTTTTATAAAAGATTCTGGACCTCTGTAAAAAAGGGGGAATGGCATCCCTGTTGACTGACATCTCAAAGATCTGCAGTTGCTTTTGGGAATGGAACTGTTCTATTGTTTTCCATATTCATCCAATAGAGTGTTTCTCACACTCTATTTTGCATTAGAAAAAAAAGATTAAAAGTTAAAATGGAATAAATCTAAGAGCCCAGGAATATAATGTAGAAAGATACAAAGAGGTAAAAATATTTTTTAAATATGTGCATCTCTATGTTCTATAGAGGTATGCTTACATTATACATAAAATATATGACTATAACATATACAGTTGTGTTTATCTATAAGTATCTACTTTGGAAGTTCAAAGGTGTTAATCTTTTTATGTCCTCATTGTTTGTTTCAGGGTGGTGAACCAGTACCAGGAGTTAATGCAAAATGAAGCTAAATGTACTGTGAAAATGTTTCATAATTCAAGTGGATCAGTCAGTCATCTTTCTCCAGGGAAGGAAATGGAAGTGAGTTTATCAAGCTACACATTTCCTTTTTTTTGCACTTAATTATTGAATTACTGGAATAATTTTTGCTGTCTGCATTTAACAGTAAAATAACCTAAAAATGTCATCCTGAATGAATTTTTAAATGCATTATGGCCATGATCATTCAATGTGAGTGTATTGGAAAAGTTAGTGGAAAGTATTTATGTTATCAATGTTCAAATGTCGTCTTGTAGATGTTTTGAGGGGTGGGGGGTTGGCTGTGTATCATGACCTTAGCTCCAAAGTTTTGTTGTAGCATTTTCCCCTGTTCAGGTGAACCTTTCATAGAGCAGTATAGTAAAATGCAGCTGTGTGTCTTGTTTTGCAGGTCAGTAAACACAGAAGCATATGGAGTAGCTGAACTTTTCTTACTTTTAAAAATTCAAATTATTTTCTCTTCAATTTGAAGAGGAAAACTTAAAAAAAAAAACCCCAAACAAAAGTTAATACAAACAAAAGAAACAAAAAAACAAAGGCAAAAAAACCCTCAAACGTACCAAAAAACCACCAAAAACCCTCCAAAACACAAATCAACAATTTTAAAGTGTGTATGTTTACATGCACGCACATTTCTACATTTCCAGTATAAATTCTTGCATTCCCAAATTTTCCTGCCTGTTGGCATTGCCTTGCATTTCACTTGCTGCTTCTGGCTTTGTTTGGTCAGAGTCAGTAGTTCAGCAGTGAGTTGTATGTTATGCTCCAGCTAGTAAATGAGATTTGTATCCCCTGGGGTATTTCCTTTGTGGCTTCTTTCCCCTAAATACCTGCTTACAAACTCCAACAGTGTCTTTTTGGAGGAGGTAGTTCCTGGTGTCAGGCAGACCAGCAGCATTCCAAGGCCAGCAGTTGCAGAAAGGGATATGAATGTTTCTGTGTATGTGTGCACACATACAGACATGCACATGCATGTGTGTATATATACATTAAAATCATAAAATAAGTGGGGTGGAAGGGTCCTTGATGAAGTCACCTTGTCTGTGTGTCCAAGCCCCCACCAAAAGCTGGACCAGAGTTACTCAGGTTACTGTATTTAATTATCTAGTCACCATTGGAAGGGGGCATTTGTCTTTATTTTCAAAATCAAGAAAGCAGATTTTAATAGAAGAACAGAAAGAGGTAGTCCTTAGAATTTTCCTCAAAAGATTCTTTTTTATAAACAAGCAATTAGAAAAATGTAGAGGGACTGTCTCTTATTACTGAGAGTCAGTGGAAGTTGAGCTCACCAAAAAGGGTGATTCTGCACAGTGCTCTGATTTCTTAGCTCATGCACATTTAATTGAGGCTCCAGTATTAAAATATTCCATCCACTATATTGCCAGCCTCATTTCCTAGTTTCAGCAGTTGGCAAACTGTATGTTTGTTTAAACATTACTTTCATTTATGGGTATCTGCTATAAGGTGAAAAAGACATAGACTTTGTGAATGCATTTCACTGTCGAGTCTTTTGACAATGTCAGCTATTGGAATTATGGACTTAGGGTCTGTTGTGAGTGGCTGAGAACTACAGACTCAAGTAGGTGAAGTAGATATATGTTCAGACAACCTGATAATTAGGATATAAGAAAAAACAAAAAGGTTGTATCTTCTCTCTAAGAATATAAAGTTCTGGTCCCACTGAAGCCGGTGGGGAGATGTGTCTTGCTTTCTCTGCATTCAGGATTTTCCTGAGTTTATTTGAAATCCTGCCTCCAGAATGAAGAGTTCTGATCCTGTTCTTTAAGTCTGTCTTGGTTGAAAATGGCCGGTATATATAGAATGAATGAATGAAATTAATTTTTTCAAGTAAAACCTAAATGTTTTATTGTTTCAAGTATATTCGTCACTTTGGTGTTTGTGAAAATTACTACGAAAAATTCCAGAATTATGGAGAAAAGTGAAACTCTTACTTACTTCTTTGCTCAGTTTAAGTTTTTACTAGCACTTTTGTGCTGCATCTTGATGGTAAAGACTTTATCTAAAGAGAGTTCATCATAGTTTTTTTTAATAAATAAATACATAAGCGTCTGAAATGGCTGAAAGGAATTTTGTCATAGTTCTGGGAAGCCTTAATATAAATCAGTTGAATTGTCTTTTGTGTCAACTATGTGAAAGCTCTCATCATTGCTGTGGTAGTGTTAATTTCTCTTTCCTCCCAGCAGCCAGAAAGTGTATCAGGCTCTGTTCAGTCTTCAGTACTGGGGAAAGGTGTAAAACACCGACCTCCTCCTATCAAATTACCTTCAAGTTCAGGAAGTAGCTCTTCAGGTAATTATTTTTTCACTCATCTCATTTTAACACGTTCTGCCTGTTGTAAAATGACGGGATATCCCTTTAGTAAAGATTTAATTTAAAAATACCAGCATCTTATCTGTGAGAAGAGCATGGGTTTTTGTGATTTTTTTTTTTAATTTCTGATTCTATTGTTCACAAAATTGTATCCTAATATTCAAGTTAACATTCACAGACTAGTAATGTATTTGAATTGTGCCTTTTCAGGTAATATTTTTAGTTCACAACAGTCAAGTGGCCATCTAAAATCCCCAACTCCACCTCCTCCTTCTAAGCCTCCTGGTCTTTCCCGGAAACAATCTATGGATCTTAATCAAGTTAGCATGCTCTCTCCAGCTGCCATGTCTCCTGCGAGCTCTTCACAAAGTGAGTCACGACCTAAATTCTCCATTAAATCTTAGGCTTTTGCATAAATGCTTCCTGAGATAAACTTCTTAACCTGTGGAATGATGAAACTTAAGTGTACAGTGTACCCTAAATTGTGTAAGTTGTGCAGCTTTAGGCAGGTCTCTTGTTCACTGTATGTATTTTATGTTTATTGTAACTGTGTTTGTTTTCTGTATATATATGTATGCACCCTCTGTGTATACGTTTTAATACATTTTGTGCAATTAGCATGATCTCCTCATATATGAAAGGCTGGCAGATGATGTGATGAGATAAAATTCCAAAGTGTAGATTTTTTTCCTCCAGTGTAAAAAACAGTATGTTAGATCAATTTGCATAATTTAAGCATCTGGTTTTTTAAATGTTATAGGAGCTGGTGCAGTTGTGTATCTATGTATGTATATAATCTGATCAGTCCCAAGGTGATGATACAAATAAACGATAAGATGATTTTTTAAAAACACTCCTACACTGTTTTACAAATCATTGCCGATTGCAAGTGTGGTGGTGATGCTGCTGATAATAGCACCATATTCTCAGGTGTTAAAATGCAAATTTCAGTCAGAAGTGACATCCTAGTTCAAGTTTTTTTGTTAACACTGACAGGATCATTGTAATCATAGCTGTAGAATATAAACGTTTTCTAAAACCTGTATGCGTCTTCAGCCATTTCATGAACAGATCTGTACAAAGAGGAAACCGTAGCTGCAGCTTCTCAGTTTTTTTATGAATAATTGTATACTGCACATCCCAGTATCCTGCACGGTATTATAAGTATGCTTTTTGCATTAAATAATTTTAAATCTGGGTAGCTCAAAAAGTGTAACTTTTCTGCCTTCTTGTTTTGCACAAGATAAAAAAGAAAACTTATAAAAGTTTTCTTCCAAAATACTGAGTCTGGTTTTATGTTAGTATTATGAATTGTGTAAATCTGCTGCACACAGTTGTTACTTTAAGGCTCTGATCACCATTCATATTTATTTCCTTCCTTTCTGCAGGACATGAGAGCTTAAAAAAAAAAAAAAAAAAAAAAGAGCCCAGCTCAAGGTTTTTTGGGGTTTTGTTTTGTTTTCTTTTTCTATTAATAGACTTTGCCTACTTCATCCACAACAAATACAGCTGTATGTGCTACGTTTAAGCAGAAGGAATTACACGGTAGATTTTAAAGATGCAGTATTATCCTCTGGTTCTTAAATATTAGATAGTTGCTTTTTATTTGGTCAATGCTTGGAAAATGGCAGTTTGACTATCGATGAAATTTAGATCAGCCCCATGATTATTGAAATTGTACATGATCTTGCTGACTCTCTTGCCTTCCATGATATGTTTTTAACACAACCTATTGTGCAGGCAGTAGTACATAGATACTATTTGTTTAAGAGTTTAGGACAAACATTAATTAGGTTAAAATGGTCACTAAGAAATTATTTTAAGTATTCCTGCATGGAATTACAACTTAATGTATGATAGAATATGGAAGCCTTAAAGGAATATAGAAATTGGTGTATACCACAAGGAATGAAGCATGGACAATGGATTTTCTTTGTGATTATACTGGATCCTTAACAATGAGTGTGTGCTGCAACACTTGTTATGTAGAAATTAACACTTGCAATCTAAAAAACGGAAGAAATTGTCAGTGCTAAGTAAGATTCCATTAACCTTATTATACAAAAAAAGGACTGGCCTTTTATAACAAACTAGCACTTTTTATTTTTCTCAATGAGCAGGGTCTGGAACTCCTAAACCATCTACTCCTACTCCAACCAACACCCCTTCATCGACCCCACACCCTCCTGATGCCCAGAGCTCAACTCCTATTACCCCTTCTGCCACCCCTACTCCCCAAGATTCAGGCTTCACCCCTCAGCCCACTTTGTTAACCCCATTTGCTCAGCAGCAAATGTCTCTGAGCCAGGCACTGCCTGTAATGACCATTCCTCTTTCCACCATGGTAACGTCCATTACTACAGGAACAACCTCCACCCAGGTCATGGCAAACCCTGCAGGACTTAACTTCATCAATGTAGTGGGCTCTGTGTGGTAAGTCTTTTGTTACGATGGTTTCTTAATTTGCCATGGGGGTTGGTTGGTTGGTGGGAGGGCATGTGGTCCACAACTGCTCACCATCCATTAGGGTAAATACTTTTCAAGATCTGCAATACAAAAAAGATCACTCACTTTGTAATTACAAAGTGAAGAGCCACTAGAAACTATTTGTTTTTCTCAAATAGAAGTCACCTACTATTAGATTATTGAAAAGATCTATTAAGAAAGGCCTTTATTGCTTTCATCTTTTTTGAGTCATATAGGTTCATTTCTTAAGGCTTTATCTCAATTTAAGTAAGTTTGAAAACTTTTTTTTTATTAATCACAGAGAAGGTAGGATATCATATGCAGACCAATCTAAATGAAAAATGGGAACAGAGTTGTTTCTGTCAATTTAAAAAAGCATTGAGGTGAAACATTCTTTGATCCTTAAAACTAATTTTGTAGTTTAAAGAAAATAATAAATGCTGTCAAGAATACATTGTATAGTATAGCATGAACTGCTTTTTAGACTAAGGAAAATTCTGTGATTACAGTGGTCAGTGTAAGACACAGTGTGCTTCAATGCAGGTATCAGACATTCAGATTATCCAGCTATGGTGTTCAGCAGCTGGTCACTGTTGATAAATGAGACTGTTTTTATTAGGGCAAAAAGAAAATGCAAACCTGTTCCTTTTCCGATGGTACAACCATTTTGAAGACTGTTGACCTTTTAGTATTTCTAGAATGAAAGGACCACTTTATTTTTATCAGTTGGTATTAAAGAAGAACACCAGTATGTGCTCATAATATGAAATATATGTTATGCTCTAGGCAAAATGATTTTTTTTAAGCTGCATTGATGCTTTATCCATAGTCCCATAATTTACAGCAAGCAACTGATTTATTTGCCATGAGACAGAGGGCAACAATTTAGTTATTAAGATTTACTTGTGCCACTTGGGTTTATGTGTTGTCTTTCCTCTTCTACAGTGGAGCACAGTCACTGATGAGTGGTTCAAACCCTATGTTGGGGTGCAACACTGGTGCCATAGCCCCTGCAGGTATAAATCTGAGTGGCATTTTACCCCCAGGAGGTCTGGTACCAAGTGCGCTGCCCGCTGCAATGCAATCTGCCTCTCAAGCAGGTCAGTGTGACTGAGTGGAAAAGCCACCCTTCAGACAGGGACAGTGGGAAAACATTTTGTGAGAAAAATGGACTAAAGTGGCAATTGTGTGAAGAGGTTGTGTATTTGATGGCTGAAGCTCAGGAACAACATACATGTTTTTGCATTCAAGGTGTGGGCTGTGTTGGAGATTGTTTGAAGCTGGTTTTTGGTGAGCTACGCTGGGGATACACAGTCAAAACCTGGATTGTTTAGTCTCCTCAGTAAAAAGTTTGAAACTCCAAATGCAATTTTGATAATAACTGCCAAAAAAAAAGGCATGATTGAATTTAGAAAGAGGCCTCACTTTTTAAATGTGTGAACTCCAAATTTAAATGCAATTTTGATAATGATAACTGCCAGAAAAAGGGTATGATTGAACTTAGAAAGAGGCCTCCCTTTTTAAATGTGTGGGGCATTTTATTCTGGCCCTGGTACTACTTTATTCTTGTACAACAATTCAGTAGTTCTTCATTGTTTTGAAATGCAACTATATAAATCTTAAAAGCACAATTTGAATTATCAGTTTATATTTTCTGAACGTATAATAAAGAAAAATAGTCTAATGTATATAGACTTGGTATTCTAGGTTATAGAATGAGAACAGTAGAAGGCTTCAAGATATCCATCCCTTATGCTAAGAGTTAAATCTGTCTAAACCATACTGAACCAATGTTTATCTAAACTGTCTTTAAATACCTTCACTAAAGAGGATTCTAGTCTTCCTCAGTAGTTGTTTGGAGTGGTTCATTATCCATGCAAAATGTTTCCTTCTAATTACAGTGCGTCTCCTGAATTGCATTTTTTTTCTTCTATACCTTTCAGATGTGAAAAATAGTTGTTCACTCTCTCTCTTTACCTTCTAAGTATCAAACATGCTGTCATGTCCCACATTTGTCTTCTCTTTCTGATAGGTCGTATTTTTCAAACCTTTCATAATCCTGTCACTCTTTTCTAGACTGTCCAATTTGCTTACATCCTTCTTAAAATGTGATAACCAAAACGGGACACAAGCCTGAGCTTGGCTGATTTACCACTGTGGAGCACAGCAGAATAAATGCATCTCATCTCTTTCACAACATTCCTGTTAACATTTCCCCAAATGAGGTCTGCCTATTTTTTATCTGTATTTTTTGCAAGAGCATTACCTTAACATAAGAATGGCTTTACTGGTTTAGGCCAAAAATCCATCCAGTCTATATTCTGTCTCTTGACAGTTGCCATTAGAGGATACTGGGGAGAGTGTTTGAGATGAGGTGAAAATGTGAAATGAAACATCCCTTGTCTACAAGTGTACCTCTTCTGGCAATCTACAGTTTTGAGACTTTCTCAGCTGAAGAATATCCACATGGATCTTTGTGCTTAATATCCTGTGCTAGATTTCTAGTCTGTGGGTTTATCTAACTGGTTTTTGAACCCATATATATTTTTGGAATCTCTACAGCATCTTGTGACAGTGAATTTTATAAATGTAAACTGTGTGAAGAGGTTCTTTTCTTTCATGTGCTCTGTAGTTTGTGATATGGGTGATTTGGATATGTTTGTGACCTACTGTAACTTCTCATGTCCTTTCTTGCTGTATAGACACAAAGGTAGTTACAATTTTGTACTTGGTCATTTGTCTTTTTTTAATTTGGTGTTACTGAGTTTTGGACCATTTCTTCCACTCACAAGGACTGCTTTTAGTCTGCTTCTGTCCTTTTAAGTACTATCAACCTCTACCAGTTTGGTGTCACAGATTTGTACATGCTGTGCTGTCAGCCACACAACAGATGCGAGTTAGCTGAGCTAGGTCTGTGCAAGACTTCCAGGGCTTCTGTTTGATAGCTGCTGTCTTACTGGAGCCTTGCTCAGATTTGGGATGGGATTGTTTTCTGTTGAAGATCGATAAGAGTGTATTACTTCATTGAGCCCTTGGACTTCTTGGATTTACTGTACAAACAGTAAAAATTCTTGAAGTCAGAAGAAGGATCACTGAAAAAAAACTGCTGTGGTGTTCTCCACAATGACCTTTGTGTAAATGCACCAACAGGTTATAGGTCACAGGGTATAGTGTTATGTAGTGATACAGATTTCTTTCCATTTAGTCAGCTCTTCTGCACTTTGAATCTGAGTAACTATGAACTGCATTATGGAAAATGCAGCATTGTGTTAAGTTTACACTTAATTTATACTTGCTAGTATTACACATGTATTATATATGTATTATTATACACTTAGTATAATTTACTCAATTTACACTTGCCAGTTTCCCAACTTCCAGATGTTTAGAAATAGTCCCAGTTGAAAGGTGTACTGCAAAACACAAATACAACTGAGTAAAGACTCACTACTAATAAAAAGATGTTTTCTTTAACAGGCAGCCCATTTGGTTTGAAAAATACATCAAATCTTCGGCCCTTAAATCTTCTACAGGTAATTTATATACTTGGACACAATAATAATGATAATTTCTTACCTTTCTATAGAGACCTGCTTAGTGCTGCTTACTGCACTGTCCCACACAGATCTTTGGAGCCAGTTGGTCAGACCATTTAGTGCAAATCTTATTTGCTTATTTAAAAGGATTAGAATAAGAGAAAAGACTACTTTCGTGGAGATACCAGGTGGAAGTTACATTCCTAGCTCAGAAAAAAGCAGATAGTTCTCATTAACAATATAAAGATGCTGACATTTGGATTCAAAAGATTAATCTTAAAATACAATCTTTCAGGATTTGCCCAAGGTTTCATTGCAGATCATTCTTTATACTAAAGTTACAATTATACAGTACAAAACAATGTAGTCAAATCACTCCGAGGTTACACGTAGAATGCCTAAAAGCCAAGCTCAGCATGCACAGGTAGGTGCAGTAATGGGTTTAAAGAGTTTTTGGTAATGGAAATGGACGTTCATGTAAGATAGAGAGTTTAGAAGGTCTGTAAATGCTTTCTTTGCACTAAGCATACATACAAATACAAACATGACCAGATGTTTATTATGTCAGAGTTGCATTTAAAAGTGGAACAGGGATTGTTTGTGGAACTGGGTGGAGTTCCCGGATGTTGAAGTCAGCTGCCAGATGCAGGTGCAGAATTGCAGTTTCAGTGTTCCACATAGGTTGCACCACGTTTAAAAAAATTACTACCAGCTTTGCTACTTCCTCTTCCCACTCCTGTACACTCCAGAAACATGGAAAAGAGCAAGCACAGGAGGCAGTTATGCCAGAGGAGAGCTCTTCTATAGAATTAAATGCTTGTATTTTGAGTGATTCCATGTTGAAGGACATCCTTTCAAGCAAGCTCTGCCACTCATATAAACCAAGAACAGTTCAGTGAAATTCAGTCACATAAGTGCAATTACAGCTGGGGTAAGGGAGAGGAATCAAGGCCGTTTCACTCTCTATTAAAATTCAGTGGAATATTCTGAAAGTGGAAATTACATACAGTGCTGTTGAAGACTGGCATTTATCTTTCCAGTATCAGTACAGTATCTGCCATTTTAATTAAAATAATTAAAATGCATTTTCCTATGGAAATATTTTTCTATAAGTTCATGCAAGTTTGTTTGCAGAACATGAGCCTTTTTCACAAACAGCAACAACTGTAAACTGATTGATTTTAAAGGCATTACAAAACAAAAATCAAGCCTCTAGGAAGTACACTGCTATCAGTACTATGTTCATCCTAGAACAGTAGGAAACTCAGCAGTTTGATTGAATTATGCCTTTTGTTTTTAATCTTCAACAGCTTCCAGGTGGTTCATTTATTTTTAACCCATTCCAGCAGCAGCTGTTACAGTTTTCTCCACAGCAACAGTCTCAGCAGCCTACAACCTGTAGTCCTCAGCAACAGGGAGAACAGGTGTGTGCTAACAGCCCTCAGTCTGGGGTGCATGGATGGAACAGTTTCTCCTGTTCTCCCCATCTCCACAAGTAAATGACCCACTACCCAATAGATCTGAAGCAGAGAGGGAGGAAAGTCTTCCTCCTAAACTTTCTCAAACAGCAAGGACTGCAGTGGCTCTGTTGCTATGGCTGGAGCTGGGTTATACTTCTTCAGTTATATCCTGTATAGAAAAGCTGTAACAATACAACTGGCTGAGCATTGTGTAACTCTGTCATGAAGAGAGCCAGCCCCATTGTATGGGTGGTGTAAAATCAGCTTAGTGCTATGTTCAGCGTGACTAACAGGTACATTAGATGAACAGAGAAAAAATGCAGTCAGGATTATTACAGAGTAATCAAAACTTGTTACTGACACTGCTGTGAGTTGGCTTACAACCCTCACTGCTGTAGTTTCAAAAGAAAGAATTTTCTTGGCACCAAAAGCAATATTGGTTGTCTTTAAAGCTGTAATCTTAAGATATTTGCTCTACTGCTGCCTGTAATTAAAGGCATTAATCACTGAGGAAGTCTAAAGTCTTGACAGAGACTGATCCAACTGATCCTCAAAATGACAAATTTGTGGCGGTCAGTTGCACCTTAAAAATCCTAAGGTGCAGGTACCAGGTTAGTACTTAAAAACCGGAACCAACATTGATGCAGCAGTTTGAGAAAACTAGCTGCTCTGCTTTTGTGTTCATCTTGCCAGATACACAAGTTTTCTGCTTACCAAATACTCTCTACTCAATACTCAGGTTTGTCCCAATGTCACTTGTGATACCATAGACTGTTCATAAATAAGATGCCTCTTCCAAGTTTTTTATGGTATATAGCTGCCTGTGCCACAGGCCTTGTTCTGGATTGTGGAACAGTTTAATGGGAAGCTTTCCAATTTGTTCACAGCATCCAAATCTCTCAATGTTAGTTAGTAGTTGAACTACTAAAAAAAAAAAAAAATCATGTGACTTTTTACTGTTTGGTTTTATTTTCTAGATATTGAACATCAAGGGCATTTACAAAAAGGCTGATGTAAGCACAGTCCTTCATGTGGCAGAAAGTTCTTCTGGAGAAAATCAGTCTCTGCATTGGTTAAATTGCTCTAAGGAACTTCTCTCACACCTTGCAGTATAGAAGAGGGGATCGTTGGCTAAAATGAGCTGTTATGAACACTTGATTCCTTAGCTTTCATAAGGACAGCAATGTATGTGCTCACAGTGCTTAGTGAAAAAACTTAGGCCCAAAACCAGCAATTTTCTGTGCTACCAATACAAATATGCATTCTCTCTCATACTTAGGGATTTTCCCCACATGGTGGTTCTATGACTCTTAGTCATATGGAGGTGATGATGTCTCAACATGCAATCTTTTGGTCGGCTTTTCCTAGCTCTTAGCGGCATTATAATGTAATGCTGAAGAAGCATTGCAAACCCCTGGACTGCACCAGCTTTTTTTCTGACTGATAAGCCATGCAGTTTTCTCAAATTGTGCATATAATGCTTTATTTTCCTGTGTTATAAATCAGTGCATAAGTTCTAGAAGATGTCATAATTCAGCACCCTTTGACTTCAGGAGACAATAGATCAGATTCCACTAATTCCTTTAAAGTGATTACTGTGGAAACTACTCTGTTCTGAAAATAGAGTTTTAAAAGCAGGGTCTGTATTTTTATGAAATTAGGAAGTGTATGGCATAATATGAACAGGAAATCTAAGTGTCAGGCTTTGCACACTTTGATTGATTAGGACCTTTGCACATGGATATCTCAGGGTCCCCTGAAGACTTTGGGGCTGGGAGTGGGACAGGAAATCGTCATAAGATTACAACATAAAGTGTAGTCTCTGCTAGACTGCAGAGGAATTGACAGCTACATGGGATTTCTGCTGGGTAACAGGAGCAATACCATTTCTGCCAAAACAAAGCTGTTCTGGAGTATTCAATATCTGTTTGTTCTACTGTTAATGACTACAGTATTGCCTGTATCTGCACACACTGGACGATGTAGCAGTAAACGTTTTTAAATGGCACTTCAGAAGTCTGCCTTCACACTGGCTTTATTTGCTGATTCATTGATACAGAAGTTTGGTAATAAGGATCAAGCTTTTCATTTTTGCTAGGGGTCTGACCAAGGTCCATCCAATCAAGATCAGGCATTATCTGCCCAACAAGCTGCTGTAATTAACCTGACTGGAGTAGGGAATTTTATGCAACCTCAAGCCACAGGTATGTGCTTGCTGAGCCTCCTTTTGTAGCTAAGTGTTTATGTTGATAAATTCACACTGCAATGAAGTTTGGTCTTAAGGAAGTCTTACATTAGACCAGAATGATTTACTGTTTATTATCAGGACATGAATTTTATGAGAAATACTCGACTTCTAAAGCATGCACTTCTCTGCTTTGTTTGGCAGTTAAGTGCCATCAATTGATAGTATCACATGAAAACAAGTTACACCTATTAAAAAATGGAGGGAACTTCATGCCAGACTTCATTAAGGAATGTTTAACTGTGTGCTTAACATCCAGTGTGAGAAACCTTTGTGTCTCCACAAGCACTTCATAATCTAATTATGTTCTAACTAACAGAGTATGTGTATCATGTATACTTTATTCTGCACTGTTCCAAATTTGACTCTGAAACTAATTCTATTGATCCCCCTTTCCTGTTACACTGTATTCCTATGTCATCCTCCCCTGACCAACTCAACCTGACCTCTTTGACCTGCTTGCTTTCCCCTTCTCCTTTCTCAGTGTTGTCTCAGCTTGGCTCTGCCGTGAACAGACCTGGGCAAAGCCTTCCTCAGCAGAGACTCCAGCTCTCTTCTGCCTTGCAACAGCAACAACAGCAAGCCTTGCAGCAGCAGCAGCAACAGATACAAGTAATCCAGCAACTTCACTCTGACTGTGTTTAAAAAAATAATTAAATTAAAAATACAATTCTTGGCTCCAAAATCAAAAAGATTGCCCTTTTGGGCTCTCTTTTTAACTAATGCAGTTATGGTCTTGCAAACTGAAGGAAAAAAAGACAAAAAAACCCCAACAAAACCAGCATGTATTTGGCAAACTATGATGCAAGACCTGAAATCTGCAGTTCTCTCAGCTTGGAGCACTGAATTTATTTTTATTTGTTTAAGCCCTCCACCTTCCCGATTTGCAAACATTCAAGGGGTGCTTGTGGCACATATCTAAATACTATACCAGGTGCCAATAGATTTCAAAATGGCATAGATGTAAGCACCTGGAAGTTCAAATGTAGCACTGCTACAGTCAGTACATGGAAGCAAGAGCTCTGCAAAGCATTCCTTTACCATTCAGATGCTTCATGAAAATATTTTAGTGTTTTTTTAGCACACAGTCTTCTCTTTGTCATACAGAAAATTCATATGATGCATACACTGAGAAGGTATCACATTGAAAAGGTACTGTGTAACCCAAACACTCAGTGAAGTTGCTGAGTTACTGCAGTTACTGCAATGAACAGAAAGGGCAAAGAAACAAAGCTGTGCAAATTCACATGTAAAATGTTAGCTTGTGCCCTCGGCAGGCTTCTGTGCCACTGGTGCTGCTTGACTGTACCTACTGCCCCAGAACATGGTGTGTTCCTTTTGTCAACCTGGTGCTTCCTCATTTTTTCTTTCACTCCTCCCTTCATTCTTCCTGATGTGAAAGCTTTATAGTCAGCACTGACAAGCTTTTTCTCCCTTCTCCTCCATGGCAGCAGTTACGATTCTTGCAGCATCAAATGGCTATGGCAGCGGCAGCAGCACAAGCAGCTCACCTGCATCATCAACAGCATTCAGGCAGCCACTCAAAAAGTAAAAGGAAAAGAGGCACATCAGCCCCTCCAAAATCATGAGACTTGCCTACCCCCAAAAAAATTGATTTGAAGGGGAATTTTTTTTTTCAGATTATTAAGGAAAAGGCTTAAAATTAAATTAGTGTTTTATATTACTGGTGGGAAAATGAACTTTTGACATTACACTAGAAGAAATGAACTGATTTTGGAAGCCAACCTTACAGAACTTAGAAATTGCATCTATAAAGCGACTAGGATCTGGTTTCTCGAGTCACTTAATTTTTTAACAGAATGTTTTATCTTGTATTTTTTACCACTCAACAAAATTGTACATAGAATAAGGGTGCAAAACATTTTAGAAAAAATGAACTTTGTAAATGTAGTATTGGTATTTGTTTATTTAGTATAAAAGGTTTGTGAACACTGTAACAAATACAATTTTTACAAATCCATTTTTGAAAAGAGCTCTCTTTTTGTTCACTTGGGTGTTATACTTTTTATTACTTTGTCTATCAGCTTCTTTACTTCTTTGTGTCTTGTAATTGCTCTGGTGATACAGTCTTGAAGCTTGGCTCCTGTAAGAGGACTTCCACCTAAACATTGAAGAGAACAATTTGATTTTCTACTTATACTTCAGTTACATGTATCTAACTGTGATTTCCAAATGCAAGTATTAATACAGTAATTGTCATTACCAGCACCTTTCACCTGGGAAGCATACAGCCTTCCCAGCCCTAGCTTCAGGCAAAGATAATGGAAACAAACAAGAGCTGTAACAGCAGACATGCACAGAATTTATCCTCTGCTGTGACTGCTTTTTGAACTTTAGTCATGGCATCATCTTAAAACTCCTTTCAAGAGCAGGTAATTTAATGACTAATCAAGAAGACACTCTGTTATCATAAAGCACCCGCAACTCACAAAGCAAAGCAGGTACATAATCTGTTCTTGACCTAACATCATCATCTCCATAGGTTTCTTTGTAGTAAATTTACAAGTACCTGGTTTATGGACAGAACAGAGTCTGCCTTCTTCATCAGTTACAATGGTTACTGTTCCAGTTGCTAAATCTTCTTCTTCAGCAGTTGGATCAACAATGAGTAACGTGCTTGTGAAAGAAATGCATGCAGATATGTTGGTATACATTGCTTCGTTAATGTTATTGCAAAATACAATTTCTACTTTAGTCTTACAAAATACTTGTAGATGGATTTAGTGCTTAAGCTTATCTGTTTTCCTACCAAAATGCACCAATTTTAAAAAAAGAAAAAAGCCAAAACAATGTGGGAGATTCCACATAATCATGCATTCATGACTAGAAAATAGGCATATAAGCTGTTTCATATATTTGTGACAGTGATGTATTGCAGGAAAATGCCACCAAATTTCCATTTGCAGTATGTAATATGAAACATTGCAGTAATTATTTTGTAGTTACACCGAAGACTGGCCTTTGTTTTAGGTGTAGGCTGCACAAATTTCTACCAGATACCTTAAAGCAAAACTCATTTCCAATGGCAGGTTCACTAAAGTAGCTCTTAATTTGTTGTCAGTGAGCTCCAACCTCACTCAGACTGGAATACTTCAAAAACAAATTCAGTGGGTTGCTTAAGGTAACTTATTAGATATATATATATAATATAATAGCTTATTGGATAGAATATTTCTGGCTGTCGTACATCATGTGAGCAGTTTGATGTACAGGTCACTGCCACAGCAGCAGCTTTGCATCAGTGTTCCTCAGCCATGGCCACACTAACTAGCAACCTACCACTTCCATTTATTGAAGGAGGCCTTTTATGCAGAAGAAAACTACCTCTGGAAGCCAGAGCATGTAAAGCATTTTATTGAAAGGGCTGTGTCAACAGGTCTAGAAAAATTAATAAACCAGAATAGAAAAAAAATAATGCAAATCACACAACACAGGCACACACCCCCTCAATAATACTTAAGTTTTAGGAGCAAAAAGGAGACTTAACTTATTTGATGCAACACTTGGTTTCAAGGAAGGAAACAAAGCCCAACAGACACTCATGGAAAGCCTTCCCCAGGCAGCTTTTTGGTCTATGTGTAAGTATGTATGATTTGTGTGTAAATAATACCTTACTGACAGCTGTCTGCATAGTATGTTACTCAAATGCTCAGTGTGCATCAAACTTCAGACCCAGCAGAAATGGTATTAAAGCAATTAACAGAGGCACTCTAAAGTACCAATAATGTCCTGCTCTGATGCATTTTGGGAATCACTTGGTCAACACTTGAGATTATTGCTCTCCCCACTCCATTTGTTACTTGGATGAAAGGCCCTACTGATCATTTCTGTGAATACACATTTACGTGCCATAACCACCCAACATCTCCAAATAGACCTAAATCTTGAATAGTAGAGAGAGCATGATCTTGTCACTCTCTGCTTTGCAAATGGATGTCACCAGAAATTACTGCATTCCTTATACATAGCAGCAGAATACATTTTTAACATTCTTGAGCTAACGAAGAGCCAGTAAACATTTCAGATGAGAAGTCAAGTTATCAGATGCGATTACTTTGAATTCTCATAATCTCATGAACAATGACATAAGCATGCTGGTTACACTTCACCTTGGGTAATTATGTTTTCAGTAATCCATGGATTCCATTGTTCTAACCAGACTGTTACTTCTTATTTCCTTTGTTGACTACATCCTTGAAATACGCTGTTCAAAGACTACCATCTTTCAATCAGTTACTTATACAGGCTTCCAAAACATTAATTGCACTGGCAACGTTTTCATCTTAAAAATACCAAAAACCTAAAACAGTACCCATCCCTGTACTTTTAAGCTTTTATATTTTAGATTGGGAACCACTTTTGCTTTAAGCCACAGGAAGAAGCTGTGGAGTGCAGACTGTGCTTTATTCTGTGCACTCAATTACATCACAGAACTAGAGACCCCTTCAATGAGAGAGGCTGCGATTTAAGATGGCTGGGGCAGCATTGCCTGAGGCTCCACACTTGTCACTGGCAGAAGTGCAGAAACATCACTGGTGATATCCTCAGTCTTTCATTTGTTTTACAGACACTATTGTTTCCATAAAGTACTAAACAGTTTGGAACTTACTCATCGAATATAGCAAATGATGTGGCAACCGGATGCTTTCTGATAATCAAAGGATTCTTCTGTTTTAAATTAACTTCTGATAAACCAGTTTCTTCATTTATCGTAACCAACGGCAATTGCACTGAAGAGATGAAAAAATTACAGTGGTCTAATATTAAACATTGCTGGGTTTAGCAGGCCTAGAGATGTTGACAACTACTGAAATATTTAAGCTGTTCTTTTAACCCACTGAAAATCAATCAGAATAGAGTTTTGCCTACATTAATGATACTCTCTACAAAAAAAATTCTTGAATTCAAGGACAATATTTGATTTTTTATACTCAAGGTAACAGAAGCTTTTCTCCTTACACAGAAATACCTTCCACTTCCAAAATGCCACACAAAGTATTTAAGTAATATTTAACCAAAAGTATTTTTTCCCCAAGTCTACTGGACATATAAAAACTAGGAATGTAGTCTCATGTAATGAATTTTATCTATCTGTAGAAACACTGCAACCTGACCTTCAGCCAACTCTTGCTGTGACAACCCATACCTTGCTGGTGACAAGGAGGACAAGAGCAAAGTAGCTAGGGGAATTCCAAGGTTGGCAGAAAGGGAGGCCTTGCCATAAGCTTCCCCTTAAACTGCTGCCTTCATGCCTTTATAAGCCACACACCTGCCAACAGTCAGTCCACACATTTTTTTACAAAGTAATGTTTGTAAACTACTGCATGAAGCTAGGAAAGGAATATTCTGTTGAGAGAAAGTACTTGTGTAAGTAAAGCCTCTGACAGCTCATCCTGCCTACACAAAATACATTATCGAAGCAATACCCTGATGTTGATGTTAAACTTGTTTATGGCCACTGCTGAAAGACTCAGGTATCTGAGATCAAAGAACACATGGCAGAATAGCCATTAGTCTTTTAGGAAAGCAATAGTAAGCATACAAAAAGATCCTATTTTTATACTGTGTTACACACCTATGGTATCCCACCATCATTTTCACCTTGTATTTGCATTCAAATGACAGGAAACAAACAGTCCCATGAACCAGTTACCTATTACCAGGGTTCAAAACTTATGCATTTCTCCAAGCTAATGAGAACATCTCTTGTTCTAAGGAAGACTTACCATTTTTTAATGCTGCTAACAAAGCAAAGACACTGGCATCCAGAAGGTTTCCATCATAGTCCAGACATATGATATCACAGTATAACACCCAAGCAAGCTATCAAAAAAAGTTTGCACATGTGAGATATTACATCAGCTACGCAAATGGTGCAATATGTAAGAAAATTCTGGCCACACTAAATACAGACACTTATTTCTATCATATGATTTTTGCACTTAAACTAAGCTATGAAGACTGAAAAGCAAAAACACACCAAAACCCCCTTTAACCTCAAATACCTTCTGTATTTGTACTTGTGTACAGGTACTGTAATCTTGTTACTATCTCCCTCTTCATTCTGAGATGTAACTTACCTTGCCATTGGCAATACACAGATCTTCTTTCACTATCATCTGTGAACTGAAATAAAATGAGAGTAAGCAAGGAAATAGAAAACTATCTTGCAGACTTGCTTGCATTTTAACAGCATTAAGATGGTTCTTACTTTTCAATCACATCTGCAATGAACTGGCTCGCTGCTTGAGCCTCTTCACCGGGTGGTCCAGAGCGAAACCTCTCTGCACAGAGGGATGGCAACTCTACATTTGGAACTAGGTAGCAAGAATCATTAGTCATAAACCAAAGAAAGCAGGCAATGGGTAATCAAAAATAAAAAAAAATAAATAACAAATGCTTTTAATACCATTTTATATACTTCAAATGAAAGGCAAGACCAAGAATTTTTCAGTTGAGCCTTCCTAAATCTCCCCTCAAAAATAAAGTTATGCGTGAGTTTGTATTAAGGAACTTGTAGTACTCTCTGTACTCAGAAACTATGTATTCCATGGAAAAGCACATACTCCTAGCTACCACGCTCTGTTTATAATCCTTTTCTATCATGACCCACACAAATTCTTCTTTAAGTGTTAAGCACTTTTCAGCAGATCAAGAAATAGCAGCATTTCAATCCCACTGCCTGACTTCACTGGTATGCTGTCTGCTTTTCATCAACCATTAAAACCTGAGGCTTTAGACTTGAAGCAAAAACATGAATAAACATTCATGAAAAAAACCTAAGCACAGTCAAGCTCACTGAGAACAACATACTTGGGAGATGTCTTAGAAAAAGGGGATTTTGTCTAAGCTCTCAGTTCCACAGAATTATTTTATTTCCAAGGAAACTCCAAACAAGAGTGAGGAGGTACCACCAGGACTTACAGTTCTGTGAGAAATAAACAGTTTTTATTTCACTGTTTTTAAGAGTTACATTTTTTGCATACTGAAACTTTGAAACAGCAGTTAACATGCCTTTGCACAACCTTGCATGCCACTGTCTTTTATAGATGACCTTCTCCCTCTTAACATACACACTGCTGCAGGTTTCCTTCCATGCCCAGCCTGGAATTGGCAATAAAAAGGCAGCTGTATATGGAAAACTCACAAGCACAGCAAAAGGGAATTCTAGATGCCTAGATGTCAATTTTGAAATTAATTTGAAGGGATGTAATAAAATTTGATCCAAATTAATTCTTTTAAGAAATCTTCACAACACAATTTTCACAACCTTTTAGCTGAAGCAATACAAAACCTGAGGAAATCCATAGTGAAACACTTACCAATATATCCCTTATTAGCAGAATCCACTGCAGGTGCAGCAAGTTCCTGAAGAAATAGGAAAGAGAAAAATGAAGACCAGAATTTTGTACAAAATATTTTCCAGCTGTCCTATATACAAATGGTTGTTTTCTTCCCAGTTATCACTACAGTGAGATTTACAAAAGCCATTTTTAATCAATCCTTGTCTGTAAATTTCCTATGGAAGAACTCAGTGCAGGGATGAGCTGTCATTTGTCTTGTAGGTCATGGCAGGCCAGTAGAAGAGTTGAGGCTACAAGGCATTCAATAGGCCAGCCAGCTCATTCCCAGTGCACTTAACTGATTGATGTTCAGGAAATTTTCAATTATAGAGCTTTTATCTAGAAATAACAGGGACTTTAGTTTTGTACACATCTTTCCCCATACACGATGGGCATCACAAAAATACATATTCTCAGGCTATACAGGTAGGATTATACAATTACATTATATATTAACTTTCAGGTCTGGAAGTAACTCAGGTGAAAGACTGTAATGGCATCTGACTGGCACATTATTTTAACTCCAAGGGCGATTAATTCTAAACACAAATGCACAAACTCAGCTAACAGATAAATAAAGATAAAAAGCAACCATACCGCTTTTACTCCACAAATCACCGTGGTATTTCCTAACTTCACCAGGGCAGAACCATCTGCAGTTGTAATTGAACCTGAAGAGAAAAAGTACTGTTCAATAAAATCTATTTTCCCTTCAAAGGGCGTTAAATAACACCCAACCTTCACAAAGTGTTTACTTTCCATCATTTTATACTAAACACAGGCTAAGCAAAGTCTCAAATCCACAGTGGGACAGAATCTCTGTATCAAACAGTCGATCACACAGAATGGTTGAGGTTCTCCAGCCTGCTAAGACCCCTCTGGATGGCAGCACAGCCCTCAGGAATATCAGTCACTCCCAGTTCTGTGTCATCTGCAAACTCGTGAGGGCACCTAAATTGTGCTGCACTTACAGGAGCAGAACTGACTTATTACACTGTGCACATTAGCCCAGGAACAGGACTGAAAACAATGCTCAAGGATAATATTGTACCACACATTCTTTTTCATGCTTGTTGAAACTGTGAAGAAAAATCCTTCCTCTTCCTGGTTTCCAAATGCAAAAACCAAGAAAACCAATTAGGAAGTCATTAAGGTCACCACAACAACCTGACATTAATAATACCTCCCCCATTATTACTATTCCACATAAGCACTTGCCTATGTTGACAGTGGTTGTCCGAAATTCACCTAACTCTCTTCCATCAGGCCGACAGTTCTCTTTCTAAAGAAAAATTACAAACTTCAAATTAGAAAACATACTTTATCAAATAAAACAATATTTTTGCTACAGAAATTCATTAAAAAATATTCTCTTCTCAAAAATGCTAGGGAAGACTCAGTCATACTCTAGCTGGCTTTTCATCAACTGATGCACAGTTTGTGGTTGTAAGCCTGCAAAAGAAAACCTCTGCTTTTTAAAATTCATTTAAATTTATTTAGACAATATAACAATAGACTGATTGTCTCAAGGGTAGGTACTACAGGAGGCTAGATTCAGAATATCATCCAAGAATGAACAGGCACTGGTAACTTAAAATGAGAGTTTCTACCTGTCTGCATTGTTTAGTGGAGCTCTTCAAATTAGAGTGAACTACAGAAAACAAAAGAAAAACCCTGCACCCAAAGGAAACCAAACATTCAAATGCCATCAGTCAGAAGCTGTACAACACATAACCCTTATGTTAGAAACTGAAACAATATTCCATCATTTTAGATCTGAATTCTTACTCACCACAGTTTCAAGCTTTTCAAAAGCAAACACTTTTGGTTCAATTATGAGAACCAAAACTGCAATCATGCTAGACCCATTTCTAAGTCAATACAACTTAAGTAATAGATGAACTAATTTAAGATAACAAAAATCAGTGTTCTTCCTCCACAGCTACAGTGTGCGTGGTTTGCAGCAATAGTCTATTACTAATTTTTGTAGCATCTAAAAGCCTGATTTGACATAATTTTGTTCTAGACAAAAAACCTGCATCACCATCTTGGTCAAATTTAACCTGAACTCCTTTCAAGACCATTTCAAGAAGCATTTACCCATCAAGATGAACAGCATCAACTACACAGACAGAAAGAAAAACATGTTCTGAAAAGCACAAATGTTTTTTGCCTGCTCAGACTGTTTTTTGGGTTTTTTTTTCTTTCAGTTTCCATTTCCATAGTTTCAGATTTCCATGCAGACAAGCTAGAAGAGCAGAAGCAAGAAAGAAAAAATTCACTGCAAGGAATTTATACAGGCATCTTATGTTTCACTCACCAAAAACCTCCTGTAATATTCCAATGGTTCCACAGTTCTAGAACAAATAAAAAAGAGAAAGTTCAAATGTAAGCTCCTGAATAGGCAAGACACAGAAGAAAAAAA
>VXBB01008586.1:28864-69716 GCA_013399915.1 Illadopsis cleaveri
AAAAAAAAATCAGAAAGCACAAACCCACAATAAATAATCCAGGAATCAAGACGCCTGAAAAAGCTGCTTAGCAATACAATCACAGAACAATGAGGAAACGCCAAACTAATCTGAAGAAAAAAGATGTGTTCCTAAATTCAGTTCCAAAATGCTTCTTCCATACAAGGAACCTGCCTGCACATACACTCAGCAAAAACTGCTAGCTTTCACTTCAATAACCCAAAGAAGTGTAGGACTGCATTCAGATGCAGAAAATTGTATAAAAATTTTAAATTATTCAGTTTTTCTTAGAATCTTTGAGAAAATTTAAAATTAAAAAATATGCTTCATGCAGTGCTTCAGATGAGAAATAATTAATGCTTATTATTAATCATACACTAGTAACAGTATTAGTATTTTAAGCAGGTATCATTAAGATAAAAAAAACCTTTTATAAAAAGTGTTGCCAACATTTAAACAAAGCATTGACAGTTTTGTTAAAACAGTGCTTCTGGGGCAGGGGTGGAAAAAAGATAAATGGAATAGGCAAGTTTTCCAAATGCAAACTAACACACAGAAGCAACACCAACATAATGGCCAGCATGAATTCGCTCCTGTTGCCTCCACATGTGTTGGTCCTGTATTACTGGATTATGAGTCCAATGCAAGGTCTGTTGTCTTCCAGTTCATGAAACAGCACTTGCTAAACCTTGTTTGACACATTTCAGCCAAATACAGTAGAATCAAGGATGCTGGGACAGACTACCCAGGAAAGCTGCAGATGCCTTGTGCCTGTAAGTATTAAAAGCCAGGCAAGACAGGGCTCTGAGCAACCTGGTCTAGCGAAAGGTGTCCCTGCCCACAGCAGAGGGATTGGAGCTGGGTGACCTGGGAAGATCCCCGCTCACCCAAACCATTTTACTAGTCTGAAACGAGTGGTTATAAATGGGAAGTCATTGAATTCCCTACAGTTTTAACTTCCCTAAACTGCTATCAGCTGTGTAAGGGGAGGTTTAGATTGGAGAGTAGGAAAAGGTTTGTGAACTAAGGGGTGATTGGGGACTGGAACTGGAACTTCCCCAGGGCAGAAGTCACAGCACGAAAACTTTTAGAGTGCAAGAAGAGCTTGGATAACGTTCTCAGGCACATGGTGTGACTCCTGGGGGTGTCCTGCACAGGGCCAGGAGTTGGACTCGGTGATCCCTAAGCATCCAACTCGCAATACTCTGCAATTCTGATACCAGGTAGCTCCGGGCCTCACTGAGCTCTGCTTTTTGCCGAGCCTTTTCCCGGCTGGCCAAAGCCCGCTCGCTCAGCCTTTCCCGCACACGTCGGGGCTCCGCAGCCCCCGCAGCACCGACCCCATCCCGAGGAGACGCGCCGAGCCCGCTCCCCGCGCGCACCCGCGGCGATAACCGGATAAAGCCCTCAAGAGTCCCCGCGGGCAGGGTCGCTGGGAGCACGGGCAGGGCACCTGGGAGCACGCACGGGGCCGCTGGGAGCACGGGCAGGGCCGGTGTGGGCGCGGGCGGGACCCGCGGCGCGGCTCCGGCGGGACTGCGNCGCCGCGCCCCGCAGGCGGCAGGGCCGGCCCGAGCTGAGCGGTAGAAGCCGGCAGGGCTGCGCTTGTGCGGGGGGTTGTGCGGGGAACGTGTTTCGGCAAAGCGTGGGGTGCCGTGCCTGGCAAAGGGAACCCAGACGGAGCATTTCAGCCTTACAGTACGTGTTGGGAAATGTCCTGGTTACGCCTTGGCGTTAACCATTTGGGAAGTTGCTGTGTTTCTGCGTATCAGAAATGCCCTGCGAGATTAAGAATTTCGACCCCCTGCAAAGCAAAATTCTGCTGCCTGTGCATAGTGCCACGTATACATCCTGCCCAGAGAGGTGGCAGAGACACCGTCCCTGGAGGTGTTTAAGGAGAGACTGGACGTGGCACTCAGTGCAGTGGTACAGCTGATACGGTGGTGTTGGGGCATCGGTGATCTCAGAGGTGTTTTTCAATATAAGTGATTCTCTGTGTGATGTCACCAAGTAAAAGTGCTCCAGAACCCAAGTTCTACAGCTTTTTTTTAGCCATGCATAAAGCAGTCAGAGCCTCAGTTTTGCAAGCACATATGGCTGGCTGGTCATGAACCTTGCCGTTGATTTCAGTGGCTTGGTGGGGGATCAGAGGTGGCACCTGCTTGTGTGCTCAGGGTCACTTGGGGAAGGGGCTTGGAACACAACTTTGGAGGCACCTGCATACTTTGCAGTTAAAAACAGCAACAAGCCAATGATGCTGACAGTGGTCAGAGTGGGAATAACCAAATGGCATGAGAGGGTTTTGTCCTGTGTGAAATTCCACAACAGTGACCCACCTCATTACTGGAATATACTTGGTTGCCCCTGTTAGCACATTTAACAGCTACGTAAACTTCTAATAGAATGCTTGACAACTTTTTTCATTTCTTTTTCATCACAGATTTGTGCAATCGCTCATGTAACTGCCAAAACAATGCCACACGAAGATGGTGAATGCAGGAAAGGATCTGCACCAAATATCCATGATCCTGCTACAAGAGAACTCTCTGTCGTTGTGCCTTCGTACAATGAGGAAAACCGGTGTAAGATTTTTCTTGTTTTGAGGAAAAGAAGAAAATCTATCTGTTATTACTGTAATAGTGCAGAGGTCAGTTGGGTTAGCAGTAGATTCTGGCAGGCCAGATTATGTATCAGATTTTGGACGCAGTTTCCAGAAGACAGTCCAAGTACATTGAATTTCAAAATTAAGGCATTGTGTAACTTGATTTCTACTGCTAAAAATAGCATGAGGCACTTGAAGGAATCCTCTTAATTTTAATGAACGCTAGAAGAATGACTGTTCATTGCCCCTGCAAATGCTGCAAGGCAAGAAGTAGTAAAATACTTTTAAAATTGATCTGAGAGCTTCCCACTCTTTAAGCAACAACAACAGCTTCATACAAGCAGGAAAAGGGATGATCTCACGGGTTTGTGTTTGACTTGGGCATATATAGCAGTACCTGATACTAAGTGAAGGCTTTTAGATGCGATAGAAATAACCAAGCTCTAAAACTGATGTGGCAGTACACAAGCTGACAGCTTGCTTAAATAGGTAAACTCAGTGCTGGTTTACGGGATCAGTCGTAAGAATGATTTCCTTTTTTCCTTTAATGTTGTGTAGAGAATTACATTCTTCAAAATGAAAAGTTGGTTCCTCTGAAAAAATGGTTTTATCCTGTCTTTATCACATGTGTGGTTTTCTTCAGTGTTCTTTCTGCATTCAGAGAGGACAGCACTTAGAGTTGCAGCTGCTAACCTTGTTTACTGGAGGTAGTGTGGTATGAGAGTTGATTTGCTCAACCTTGCTTTGTGGCTGTTTTCAGCTTGCTTGTGCAGGTTCGTTTGGTGTTACAATCTGCTAACCTGACCTCCTCCACTTTTTCTCTAGTACCACTTATGATGGATGAAGCTTTGGATTATCTAGAAAAAAGACAGGTATTTTGTTTTTGCATTCAAAATTCATTATTTTTCTGTGTATTATGCATAACAAGTCAGTGATCTAGTCACTTTGTTATGTTAGTGTACATTAAAACAGTAGTACTTGGCTACTTAGTAGTAATGCTTCTGTCTCTTATCAGTTATTTTTAGATCGAGTGCCAAAAAGGATTTTTAAATCAAATAAAAATTTAATATGCTACTATAGAATGAAAAAATCTTCATATGTATGAAATTTGTCCAAGACACAGCTAAGGATTAACCATGCATTTAACTTTCTAAACTAAATTCTGGTTTGTTGCAACAAGTTTCATAAGCATCTGTTCTTCATTAGGATTTGTTCTCTGGCTAAGAAGCTCATTGTGAAAGTTTGTGAATTTTATTTTGTTTGGATTTTCTTAAAAGTGGTGTTTTTCTAAGCTTCCATCTTCATCACTAAATTGATTCTTCAGTTCTAGATGGTAGCATGACAAGCAATACCTGCATCAAATATGGCAAAATTCTTTAATTATTCCATCTTAAGAAATTTACTGCATCATATTAGTGTCTGTTGGCAACTCTGAATGACTGCTGGGGAGAAAAGAATAATGATATTTGGAAGACCTACTGCCTATTTAATAAATTGGATGAAGTGCATTATTTCTTTTTTTATTTTCTAGAAAAAAGATCCTTCATTCACTTATGAAGTGATAGTGGTTAATGATGGTAGTAAAGATCAAACTGCAAAGGTAAGAAAAAAAAATGTTTTCCCAAGCAATCAGAGGCATGGAATTTTGTTTGGATTTTTATATATTTGTGGGATATAACAGTGGTTTTTATTTATATTTTGGTACTTGAAGCAGTTGACAGTTGAAGTTCACATTTCTGAATTATTTCTGTCATTGTCCTTTATGCATCGTGGATGGCACATAGGCATATGAATGCACATATAATTCTTTTGCAAATTCTAGTTTTCTTGATTGGCAATTGTGACAGCCATTTTCCTGCAGCTGAGATTCTAAGAATTCTAATCCTAACTTAAAGAAATTTTGCATGAAATACTCTACATGTGCATAGTGATGATGTGAATGTGAATTTGAGGAAGCTAAAAAGTCATTTAAAATATCTCATTCCTACTGTGATTGACAGAACAGCTGACACAGTTCTTTCCCACACCCTTCATGGGATTGTTAATTTAAAAATCCACGTGCCAGTAGTAGTATTTTCAGAATAGTTCTGTATTCTTCTGCTTCCACTTTGATGTATGTCACTGGCAAGGAAGGCTAGCCACCTTGTAGGGGTTTTTTCCTACTGCTTGGAAGATGTTTGAGGTAGACACTAAAATGCATATTGCTTTAAGGATTGCTGGTATATATTTTTGCCTGCTGTGCATTCTTCCCACCATCTCTTTCAACTGAGCATGCAATGGCTGCAGGCCTCTGGACTTAAAGGGACTCAAGACAACCTTTAGAAAAAATTAGGAGAAAACTCAAGCTTTCTCTTCCCGACAGAATATTCAGATCTTTGCAGTGTGAATGGGGTTTTAGATCAATACGAATTTTTCTTCCAAACCACAAGTAGCAGCAAGACAAGTGAGAAATAGGTGGCTGTCATAGAAAATTGTATTTATTTTATTAACTATTGGTGTTAATAGAAAAGGTCTGTAATAGTATGATATAAATTAAATTAGGATTGAGTTTTTTGGAGGTGGGAGGATGGGGGTTGAAATTGCTTAGAGAAATATCCTGTTCTTATTGAACATTACTTACTTTCTTCAGTCTTCTTGTTTTGACTGTGAACTGTTTTTTATTTTCCCAAACAGACTCCAGCGAACACTGGCAATCTATTTGTGCCGCCTGAAGTGGTTAGAGCTCTGTGCTATTAATTTATTTTCTTTTGAAGGGTGAGCAAATGTACACTTCTCCCTTGGTTCCTGGTTTTGTTTTATGCTGGTTTTTTGTGTATCTGTCAGGTTGCAAAGGAGTACTGCAAGAAATATGGAAGTGACAAAGTGCGAGTGATATCTTTGGAAAAAAATCGAGGGAAAGGGGGAGCAGTCAGGACGGTAATTAATACTTTCATCTCCTTCTCTGTTTGAACTACCTGTGCCCAAATATGCAGAAGATAGAGCTGTGCTGATTGACATTTTGAATTCAATGCATTAACAAAATGATTATAGGAAAACTGAGTAGAGATTCTATAAATTAAAGCAAAAAGGGTTTTTTTAATAAATTAAAGCAAAAAGTTTTTTTTTAATACATTTATTTTAGATCTTGGTAGCAGTGTTGTCTTTCCAGAAAGATAAATAACAAAGACATTTTTTTAATACAAGAATTCAAAGTGGAAAAAAAGGCTTGAATTTCATATTCATATTAGTTCTACTTAGAAATGGGCTTGCTTTTATAAAAGCCAACCAAAAATAAAAATAAGCCAAAACTGTTGCAGATTGAAGTTAAGCTTTTGTAGACAAAATGGAGCCAAACTGGCAAACTTCGCTCTCCTGGTCATGGCTGTTGTTTTTTAACATGGCTGATAAACAAGAGCTCATCCAGCAAAGTTTATTTTTGCTAAAGCCCACTGCTGTCACCCACATTCAGTAGTCAAAACAGCACAATTCACACTTTCACGTAGATATTACCGTAAAATGAAAATGTTCTGAAAATGAAGTAGCTGTTACACATTTAGAAGGAACATTGTATTCCTGCAATGAATGACGCCTCACTTTTCTGAAAAAGGGATTCTTTCTTCATCTATGGATTGTCAGTGACGTGTCTTTACCTGTATTTTCAGCTCTATCTTTAGTATGCCAATTCATTTTTTATGGAAAATTAGTAACTATAGGAAATGGAGAGAATATTGTATTAGAACATATGGAACTGTTGTAAGAGATACAATTTTGATGTTATTCCAAGAGAAGGAGAACAATTTTATGTGTGATATACTTTTGCAATGCACTGTGTAGAGTGGACATGTGTACAGCTACTTCCTTGACAGGCTTTTGCAGACACACACATGCTTGGTTGCAACAGTTCTTTTGTCACACCCACTGCTAATCGTTTTTCTGTCTGGACCCTTTGAAAATTATGACATTCTTCTGACCAAGCATGTGGCAAAATAAGCTTGAAACCTGTGCATCACAAATGTTTTAAAGTGATATTGTGACTTGAGACTTAATGTTAAATTAGTTTTGAGACATAGCTCTTGAATTTTCTTGAAACAGTGTTAGGAAAAAACTCGCACTTAATCCTCCTTTCCATAGCTCACATGACAAAGAAAAGCCATCCAGTGCAGTAGCAACTGCTAATCACTGCTTATTCATGCTCCCTGCTAGAGCTGACTGTAGCAACTTGTTGACTTTTAGATTTAGGTTTTCCTGAGAAGGCTTGTTAGCCTTTCATGTTCATGCATTGTATGTCACTGTGGACACTCAGTGTGTAAAGTCTCTAGATGTTATTACTGTATAAATAGGTAAATTATTGCTAGTAGCAGAATATTAAGACTCACCTGTTGTATGGAATCTGTGAGATATCAGTGTCTTGTTACTACATTAGGTTTTTGGAGTGTCTTGCAGCTAGCTTATGACAAATAATTTATTTCAAAGGTGTTGAATTTTTTATTGACTGTTTTGTTTGCAGGGTGTCTTTAGTTCTCGGGGAAAAAAGATTCTTATGGCTGATGCAGATGGAGCTACAAAATTTGCAGATATTGAAAAAGTAGAAGAAGGTCTAAAGAATCTCCACCCGTGGCCTGTGAGTATAAATTCTTATGCTTTTACTTCAATACACATGCATACTTTAATACACAAGGTAGACTTTTGTAGTTCTCTTCAAATTTTTTGAGATCCAGTTGAAGATGTAGGTGTAAGTCTGAAGACATAAGTATAAGTTTAGAAGCCTCAAGAATGGGCTGTCAGAAGGAGCTTTCACTGAGTTCTTAACCTCCTTTGCATCCATTGTGTCAACTTCAGGGCAGTACAGAACATTCTATTTGCTGTTTATCCGTTCTTCAAATTGTTTGAAGTTGTTCTGCTCTCTATAAATACCATGTGATGCCGACTTTGTTTTCTTTGTTAACTGTTTTGTGTTTTCATTTTATCTGATGTCATCCTATATACCTTTAAGGGTGCATCTTAATTCCACCTTTAATTCCACCTGTCTTTTATACAGGTTTTCTTTTCTCAGGGTCCTTAGTTTAATGACAGTATTTGGAAGAACTTTTATTGTAAACAAAAATTCAAGAACCTGTGGAACAAGAACACCTCCCTGCATAGTCATTCTCTCTTGGGACCTTGACTTGAAAGAACTGAAGTTTATTTTCTGCTTAAAGGCAGATGAGTGAGGAACTTGTAGCTGGTTTCCCAGAGTGCCAGAAGAGATGTGATTCCAGCCAGAGCTACGGGGATGTACCTGTGGAAGGGATCACAGTCTGCGAGTGCAGGAGCCACAAGCGCAGGATGCAGCGAGCAGCATGTGACCCTGACACTTTTCCTACTGGGGTGGCAGCAGCTGCTGGTTCTCCAGCACTGGCCTGGAATAGAGTAGATTTGAGAGGTTTTATGACAGAAGTAGTAGTGTGAGAATAGTGTTAAACCTTTTGTTTTGATTGTGTTGATTTAATTTGAGATTATATTTTTGGCTGATACCAGGGCATTTTATTCATTTGAAGATATGTAAGTGCAACAAGTGCTTTATTCTGTTATTGCTTCCATTGTGCAATATTTAAGGAAAATGTGCCTTATAACTTTTAGTTCCTAGGAATGCTGCATACTTATCTGTACTGCTAAATACATTTGCTATATGCATAAAGTAAACAATGTAAATCTAAATCAGACCTGAATAAATTGAGGCAATTTGCATGCACCTTATGCAGATTGTAATAAAGTTTAGATTGTCTCTTAATTGCAGAATACTGATTTAGGTTCAAAACCTAGCAGTAGAAGAAGTGCAGCTACAGGAAGCAGAAAAGTGTACTGCTTTGAAGTTTTTTTTTATTTTATGGTTTTCTGCACAAGGTTCCACTGATTCAACTAATGTTTGTTTAACGCTTTAATTTATATTCCTGTACAGAAGGGTATGGCTATCTCCTGTGGTTCTAGAGCTCATCTGGAGAAGGACTCAATAGCAAAGGTTTGTTTCCATTTCCTGCTGTATACTAATAACCAAATATTTCCATTATTTGTTTCTGCTCTGCAGGTTTTGCAATTAGATAAACAATATTTGTAAAAGAATGGAAGCTTAAAATAAGGAAAAGCTTGTCATGCATGCAGGATGTCCTCCATCATATACAAAGAATGTGTTCTAGATTTCAGGCACTTTGAAATCATTTCAGTTAGTGTTCCAATTTATGGAGTTAATTTTTATAGTTATATAGTATATATCTCACAAACAGAGCTTCTAAACCCTGACAGAATTGGTAGCTAGTAACTGGTACTGGGGCTGGAATGGAAGGTAGCTGATGAGTTCATTACTACTGATTTCGTTCCAGTGCAAGATCTTGGCCTGCAGATCTTGAAACCTGTCTAAAATGAGTTAGGGATAATTAACAGCCAGTTGTTTGAAGAGTACCTCTATTCATGGGAAAGTGGTTTAAGTCTTCTGTATTACTCATAGTAAAATTTTTGAGTTTTGAGCACGCAGACAGTACTGTTCTACATGTGACTCTTGTGTAATAAACAGTGATGCACAGGCACATGGCCTTATCTTGCATCTGATTTTCTGATGTCTTGACAGACAGTAGTTGACAAAGCACAGGCATGGAACTTGTATTGCAACAGACATATTACTGGGCTCATTTTTTAGTGTCATTGGATGTGCTCATCATGGTGAATGTTCTCAAGAGTAAGCTTTGTTTATACTGATGTTTAGTACTTGAAATTATTCTAAAATATATACACAACTACTAAAATAGTTACAGAAGTTCAAAAGAAGTTATACTGGTAATGTTCAGTCTCTAGTAGATTTTTTTTCTTCTGGTTTATGAGATAGTATTGGAAGTGATTCAGTCTTCCTGAGTTCTTGCAAATATTGCTGTGTGTATATTAGCATCGTCACAAAAAAGAAAAACAAAACAAAAATCCCCAGAAAAAAAAAAACATCATAATTATCAGAAACTAGGAACTACTACAGGGAGATAATGTAGCTGATAAAGTGGAGCCCAGAAAAAGTGTTTCATTGTTTCATTGCCTGGTCTAGTACTGAATGTGGACAGACTTTTTTCAGTGCATTCATATTTCTTGAAGGTCTTGCTACATTAGGGAAAGGAATTGGAATGGGACTTTCATCATCAAAAGTACAGTTTTTAGGACATGTCCATCTTTTGCTTCCTGCTTCTCCCCATATTTCTGAATTTTTAATACAGGAATCACAAAGTAGTTAGGTAGTTCTGATTTGCTTGAAATGTGTAGCCCATTTCATCACCCAGTTATCCCTAGACTGGAATAGAAAGACTACCTTTACTATAGTGGGACAAGACTGTTGTACAGTGCAATAGGTATAAAAAAGTTGCAGATCAATCTTTTAGATGTTGGAATTTCTCTCTGGACTTATTGGCATCTAAAACAGTAGAATGACCTGTGATAAGCAGCTGTATTGAATTTATTAAATCCAGAATTTCACCCTTGTGTTCAGTCTCAATACATAAGGAATTCTGATCTGCCTCCAGAATTGTTTAATGTCCTTTAATTAAACTATACTATGACTTGCATAAATAGTCTTAGGAGTGATAAGTATAACCCAGGAACTCCTCTTTGTGAAGTCAGTGCACAGTTTCGCTGTCTGACAGTCATGCAGCCTCCTAGTGCTTCCCTTCTGGCTCTGGTGGGAGCCTAATGTTCTTTATCACAGAGCCAAAAGAGCCAAAGAAGCCACACCAGATCCACCATTAACTTGGGCCAGGAGCACTTTGCAAAAGTCACAACCTGCGAATTTGGTTTTCCTTAAGCCAAAGGCTATTACATAATAAGCCAAACATCTTCTCTGTTTTTCAAGTGAGATTCTAAATTGTTGGCTTTAAAGGCATGTCTTTTCACCCAGAGACACGTAACAGTTGAATAGTTGGCTCCTAAAGATTTTACATGATGCGTGGCTTGCAGTCATAGATACAATCATTTAAATTTAGCTTGAGAACAGCAGTGAGTTCAGAAGCAATTTTTGGATCACAGTTCTAGTTGTTTAGGAACTGTCTTGACTAAAAGACTTAGAGGCAGCTCTGCAGATCCCGACTCCAGCCTCTGGAGCCCATGGACAAACTTACCTGTACGATCATTGTGTCAAGAACACAAGTGTAACCAAAGAGTAGGCTGGGTACATTTATCAGGAATATAAAATATATCTGTGAAAGTAAAAGAACAAAAGAGATGACTCTAACATTGCTGGAAATACAAAATGAAATATCTTGCACAGCAGCCTTTACTTTAGATCTAGTTTTCGCTTGGTCCATTGTATACTTCCAAAGAGTTGTGCAGAAGATACTATGGCTGTTCCACTAATTCTTTGAAATCCATGTGCAGGTTCCTTCTTTACTTAATAAGGTATAATCCAAAGTGAAAAACTGCTCTGAACTGGGGAGAGGAGAAAAGGAACATAGATTTCTCCTATCCTAGACTATACACATGACTGGCAAGTCCTTCCGTAGATCAAAATCTTTCCCGTTCAGCCAAAATTTTGTTTGACTGTAACAATTGCTAAGTTTTGTTTTCATTCCAGTGCAAAATACAACCAGTACACATTTTGAAAGCTATCACAAAACAGAGTTACTGTTCTGTAAGACAGCTCTCTTTAGGCACTTCACTCATCACTCAAATGAAACCACCTAACTTCTTACCTTGTGTCCACAGCGCTCTTACTTCCGAACTCTCCTCATGTATGGGTTCCACTTCCTGGTGTGGTTTCTCTGTGTCAAAGAGATCCGGGACACACAGTGTGGATTTAAACTTCTAACCAGAGAAGCTGCCTTGCAGACTTTCTCAAACCTTCACATAGAACGCTGGTAAATTGTTCCTTTTTTCTTGTTGGTGGTGTTTTTTTGTGTTTGAGCATGGGCTTGAAAAAGTAATTTTAGTATTGCAGCTCCGATGAAGCATGTGATGTCTGTGTATAAATCCCAGCTGCTCAGTTTAGCCAGTTACAGTTTTGCCTACATGGCAGCTTCGATTTCTTGCTATGTTAAGTATCCTGGTAATTGCTAGAAATTCTATATTCTTATTAAGATACATTTTAGGAAAGTAGCTGAGTATTTAATTTTATTCTTTATTTAATTTTATTATCTTTTCTCAAAAGATGTATGTAGTTCTAGGTAAGATATTTTAGTTTTGTCTTGTCAGAGGAAGTGGTAATTGATTAGGAAAGAGGAGAGGAAAAAAAGAGGGAAAAGGCCTCGAACAACTGAAAATCCCAATAACTCTTCTTTCTTCACCTCCAGAAGAAATTTTGAACAAACAAAAACTTCACGGTGCTGTAATTCATTCCCAGTTTCTGAGAGTGAAATTTTCCTCTTTCCTTTTGTAGATACGAGCTATGCAAGCAGAGTAAGAAATGGAGAGAAGCTGTTATTATGATAAGGAAAGTTAAGCATTACTAATTATATTTGAAACTCTTATCAGTTTTATTTTTTATACATTACAATTCAGTCCTGCTTAACTGAAGTATTTTATGTGAAATCAATATCTGATATGATGTTTGTAATTGCTGAGGACTCTAAAGTGAAAGCAAATGTTTATTCTTTCTTTATTTTTTTGCTAAAGTATTTTATGTAGAGATCACTGACAAATACCCTTAATTTAAGACAATAGAAAATAATGTGTAGTCTTTTAATTACTTTAGAGCTCCTTTAGTTGTGATTTAGCTAGAAACTGTGTGAGTGATACAGCCATGACTACTATTATGGGACTGAAGCACTGTTTTCACACAAATACCATAACTTCTGTCAATTTTATATGCCACAATTTTTGCTGAAATGGATAGTTTAATTAGGTATAATCAAACCTCTTCAAATTATTGTCTTCATTCAAGAAAATCTCTCATGGTTTCTGCTTGCTTGACAGGGAACAGAACTGCTGTGCAATGTTCCTGTACACAAATGTGCAATCCTACAATCGTAGTCAATTCCAATGTGTAGTTTTGGGCTGAGCTTTGACAGCCATACTGCCCCTCCAGAGTGCAGTTGCAAAGGTCGTATTTGGGCACACAACTCTCCTGTGGAATGTAGAGCTATGGTTGCATTGAATCTATAACTGAGCAGTCAACAGTCAGAAGATCACTTTCCCACCTGAGTGGTTTGCTCATTGCCCTAAAGGAGACTATAGTTGAGCCAGACGTATGACTTGTGCTGCTACCTCCAAACCCAGTCTTGATCTATAAAGCTCTGTAAATTTCACATACAGGGATTTTCTAAATACGTGGTTAAACTCATACGTGAAGCCCAGAAGTGCACATCTCAAAATTGCCTTATTTAACCTCACTTTATAAATTAAGCACCTCAAGAAGAAAACTGAAAGAAGTAAATGACAATAATAAGTTTCAGCTGTAAAAATGCAATTTTAATTCTTTTTTTAACTGGATTTTTTTTGTAATTGAACTTACTGGTTGTATAAAGTGTTTTCTAGATAAAAACAAGCTTTCTTCTGCTACTTCAATTATCATGTACCAAAGGAATGAAAGAGTAAAAACAATTGTGCTGTACCCCATTATCCTGGAATAGAAGCAGTGAAAAAGGGATATTGCTAACATTTTATAGTAATTATATCATTGATGTGGAACATACCAGATCTTCATGTCTTCATTCATTGTGCCTTGTATGTGCCAGTAGAAGATGAGCCTTTGATTTTTGCTCTTTTATCTACAGTAACCCATAAACTAATCCCCTGTGTGTTTTCTTATTTATCTGAAACGTACTGGTTAGTGGTGAAGAATGCTTGTTTTGTGTGTCAAGAAGAGAGCAACTCAAATTCTTCCAAGAAAGAAGCTCTTCAGATAATTCCAAGTCACAAATTTGCCTATAACAGCTATAGGTTTTTTGGGTTTTTAAAATTCGGTTTAATTCTGCCCAAACTGGCAATGTATTGTCTGGTTTTATGCTCATTTGTCAATCAGCAGTCTCTGTGTTTACCCACCTTCTTTTTTTATATTTATTGACTAATTTAAACCAAATCAGACAGAACAGTAGAGATTTCAAGATCAAAAGCTTTGGCAAGGTTTGTGGAAAATTAAACCCTCCTAGAGGAGAGAAACTCAGATTATTGCCACTGCTGAAAAAAAACCCCTATAGTAAGGTCTCAAAAGTTACTTTTCCAGACTACAGCTAGTCATTTCGCATGTGTAACTGGAAGATAGCATGTCAGTACACAAATCAAGTGTTGTCCCTTTCCCAGTTAATATTCATAAGATCTGGAAATAAACTGGGACATGGGGAGGTATAAGTATGTGAGGAGAGTGCATATATTCAGGGAAATGATGGTCCTAAATGAAATGTCAATGTTGTACAAACAGTTGGGATAATTGCAATTGAAAATTATATAGGGACATCAAACATTCATCCCACAGCATTAGATTTCTTTGTGTATAATTGTGTAAGAATCTGAAACAGCTCAATGCTGGAAACTTCTTATTTTAAGCAAATCTGGCCCCTGATATCTTTGCATTGCATAACACGTATAGAAAGGAAAATACAAACTGGTTAGACACTCTGCCATAGAGATTCTGTGCATATGACTATGGAGACAGAAGAATAAGAAATAGTAGCTGGTATTGTACTTCTGCTGACCTGGAACAATTGGAGTCCCACCTGTATCACAGAGGAACTTGTTCATACTGAAACCATCCGCAAGGGGTAGCAGAGAAACCACTGTCTTGGTACTGGCTAAGAGGCTCTGAAATCTGGATTTATTTCCGCTTCTGTGTCACTGCATCGGGGCTACTTGATATCCAAGGAAGTTATTTGATTCTCTCTGAATCTTGAAATCCCACAAGTGGGGTGCAGGTCTGTTAGGTACTTGAAGAAGTGTTCAGTTCCGTATGGCCAGTGCTCAGCTGTTCTGGGAATAATGGAAGAGGGTGCTGGATTTAATAGGATAAAAGCCATCTGAGTTAGGCCCCCTGGTCCTTGAGCCTGCCGAGGGCTCCACTGCTGCACTGGCACACATGGTGATCTGCTGAAGGGAGTGAGCACCAAGCTTCTGCACAAACCAGATCATCTGTCCTGTCTGCTCAGGCTTAGTCAGGCTTGGATTTGTGGGAGTACTGCAGTGCTAGGTGAATGCTTGTAAAAATTACTTGGACTAAAATTGATGCATAACATGTTTATTCATGAAGTTAATATAAAATTACTATGAAATCAGCTATCTAATAATTCCCACCTGCTTAGACCCTCACTTCTTTATGCTTTCACTATGCTTTTTCCATTCCAGTGGACATTGTTGTGAATATCACATCTTTAATATTAAAAATGCTAGAAAACAGACCAGATTTTTCTTCTTGCTGTGCTGAATTCGATTTATAGATGCTTATATTTAGGAAATCTTGAAACTGAAGCATACAAGATAAAATACAGTTTTATCATTATGGCAATAAGGATCACGTAACACTTTGTAAAGAGAGACCAAGATATTTCCTAGAATATATTTTTAATCTAACCCTAAATTTTAGAAGGCATTTGAAAATTAGTAGATTCTACGAAGTGTTTATATATTCAATACTAAGAAATAATGCTTACATCCTAAACTAGCTTTTTTTGGTGAGTGTTCTCATTGTCTTCTTTGTTTAACAATCCTTTGGCTGTGTATATATGAATATAAACGAAACATTCTTGAAATTTACTTTCTAAATAGCAAAGTTTTGACATTATTTTGAAATGAAAGCAACCTTTTGAACAGAGAGCATATGCTTTGTGTTTTAGATTCCGAATTTGATTACACAGCTAATCTGTTTTTCAGAAATGGATGGAACAGATTTTTTAATTTAAAACTTAAAAGAAAATTAAAAGAGATATTATAAAAACATAACAGAGACAGTTGGAATTACTCACTTCAGGCTACAAAAGAAGGTCTAGTTCTGCATCTACAGTCTTGACCTGAAAAATGTAACTGTTCGTGTTAAATTTTGATGCACAGTAGAAATACTGGAAAATTAAATGGTCTCTCTGGCCGAGTTTTCCTATCCTAAATTTGATAATTGATTTCTTCTGGCAACAACAACAACAACAAAAGATAAATTTTCTTCCAGCCAGAAAATTTCTGTCCTTAGGAGAACTAGACATAGCAATTACAGTCCGTCCTTTATAATAAAAGGAGGAGAAATTCAAAATGTAGTTCTCGTCCTGGTTTGATTGACATATGTTTATGAAGTGGCAGTTTGTGATGGCATTGTACAAGCCAGCAGGTTAATGAAGAGATCAAATTGTTGCTATTACTTCTATCTATAAAAATTGCCTTGTGCACACTGAACAAGGCAGGCTCTTTCACATTTAAAACCGGGAAAGATCAATATAAAAAAATGTTTGTTTCTCCAGTTTGTCACTAATCTCTAAATATGAATTTCTATATAAAAATTACAGAAAAATAAGCATTCATATTGCTACAGGGATTTTTTTCCCAACTTTTGTGCCAATGTAGACCAACACAAGCAGTGGAATGAATTTTTTTTTCTGGTTTTGTGCAAGGCAGGTAGAATTGTTTCTGAATGTCTAGTCAATGCAAAAATATTTTTGCTGTTTTGACTCTGTCTGTTTTGTCATGTAAAAAGTCCTGCTCTTGGCTGACATGTGGACTTTCAAAAGCCCAAATTTAGCTGGGGCAGTTCTGGCAGTCTAGCCCCACTTGGCATCCTGTTTCATTATTAGACCTCTCTGACCGTTGGCCGTTTTCTTTGCCCTTAAGAGTTTGCTGAAAAAACATATCTTAGATGTACGAAACTCATAAATTCCAGTTAAAACATTATAACTGAAGGCCTGGTTTTATTTTTTGAAACACATAATATTGGACCAGAAAAAGAAAGAGTCCTAGTGCAATTTTAAAACGCAGAATAATTTTAAGGATAGACATTTTATAAGCGCAAGCATCTTAAGGATTCAGTTTAAAAAGACTGAATTCAATTGAACACCTACCAACTTGGTTTTCAAATGAATTTTAGCCAACGTTGTCTTAAATTGTAACTTAACCAAAACACAACCACATGGAGAATTTTTTCTTTACTTTACATTACATGTTTGTGGTAATTAGCACATCATGGAACCACTGTTAGAAATAGATGGAGAAATTGTTCACGTCATAGATTTTTGGCTATCTAACTCTGGATACTTGGATTGGAACCTGAATTCTTTCAGGCTGGAGCCAAATCTGGGTATTCTGAGCTGTGTGTCCCCCTCCCAAGAGGCAGCAGAATGAAGTACATGGTGTGAATAATACCTTGTTGTTTCAAGGAGTGGTTCTGTCACAGGTTAACTGCTCACAAATGGCTTTGTGGCAAATGACATGAATTGCACTTACAACTCATCCACTTGTGTGGCTTTGATCTCCTCTAGGGTAGGCTCCATCTAACACATCCAGGCTTAATCCTGGCTGTGGAAGCTTTTGTATGGTTCTCGTGTACCATCTGGATCTGATGGTCTGCAGTATGGCTGTACTGCTGTCAGTGTATTGAGCACACTGCAGTCTGTATTCCCTGACTGACCATTCTGGTATACTGAAAGGTGGTGGGGAAAAGGGATGAAAAACCCTAACCTGGTGGTATTCTGCTGAAGTCATTCTCCTTTCAGCTTTGAATAGTTGTTGTTTTTTTTTAATTTCAGGATATGTTCCCTGTTACCCAAATGGCAACCACATGTAACAATATTAGCGTTCAACCTGATTAATTCCTATGCTTTTAATCTCTTACTTTGAGCCCAGTAGTTCACAGAACAATTTAATGTTGTTGTTCTGTGATGTATGTGCTGACATACCAGTAATCAGTTGTCCACAGGAATTACTGCAAATAACTATTAGTTCACTAGGCTAATAGTTTATGTAATACTTTTAGAGCAGCTCATACAGTCTAATTCATCAGACAATTATTCTGCGTCTCTTAAGATTTTTAGTCATTTAAGTAGTAAGTATTACAGAATTAGATTTAGTCTTAATATGCATGATTCATAAACATTTGAAGGTGAATACACTGGGTTTTTGGCTTACAAATAAAAAATGTCAGCAAAAAGTTAAATAATACCTCTTAAGTAGAAGAGACCATGGAATGATTAATAAAATAATATTCAAGCCTCATGTAAAGAAAGCGGTGAAATGACAAGACTGCTTGGAGCAGATTTAGTTCACTGAGGTTAAAAAAATGATTTATTCTTGTAACTTTTTTGTGACAATGAGGCCTGTGACCTAATCAAAATCAGATTTGCAAAGTAGCTCTAAATTCCCTATACACAATAGCCATAGTCTCTGTAGATAACATCTGTCTGCTGCCTTTGCTTGTCTGAATGCTATCCCATGTGGAATCAGTGGCTCTCCTGTCATGTACATGGAGAGCACAAGGTCAGGTCTGTGTGTGTGCCTGTGATTGCCCCAGCAAGCCAGCCTGCTGTGGTCTGTACTTCAGTGGGAACCTACCTCTGTGTCAGACCTACGTGCACATTTCAAAGTGGACTGCTGTTGTTGTTGCACTTATTAATAGTTTTACAGAAATGCACTGCTTAAAAGGAGAAGATGACTTCAAGTAGAAGGAAACAACATCTGAACTTGGCAAGCAGCCTGCTAAAGTGTGTCTTCTGCCTGCTCTTGATCACCTTGTCTATTCCTTTCTCTCTTTTCTCTAGTGTTAAATGGAATTACCAAAGACATGAATTCAAGCAACACTTTAAGCATTAATGAATATTTTTTTTAATTGCATACATTTCCTCCAGTGTCAAAAGATTTCCTTTCATTTCAAAAGAAAACTGTCTTGGACTTAGCAATGAGAATTTAAAGCAAATCACCAGAATCTTGATAATTGTCATTTGTGTTCAACCCTGTCAGTAGTAGCTACTGGCAGTTTTATATGCTGATTCCTAAACGAGCATTAAAAGCTGCCAAACTACTTGTTGAATATCAGAAGTCTGGTGTTTCAGAGCCAGAAAGCCCATTTGAGAATGCATTTACAGGAATGAAACACAGAGACAGTTCTCTGTGCAGAGAACTGAGAGGATTAGGAGTACTGTGGCCAGCAGGAGCAGGGAGGTCATTCTTCCCCTGTACTCAGCACTGGTGAGGCCACACCTTGAGTATTGTGTCCAGTTCTGGGCNGGTGTATTCTGGACAAAGTGAGCAGGAAGGAGCACCTGGCAGAGCAGGATCACTTCCCCAGTTCATTTTGCCATACAATCTGCAAAAAATTGAGCCAGGAAAAAAGTCTCTCAAGAGGATTTTTGTGTTGTGCATTAAGTGGTCACTAAACTGTTGTTTGGATTCTGTTGTGCATGGTAACATAAATAATTTCTCACTTCTGTGCTGCCGCCTTGAGTTCCTTGACTGAGAAAGTAAAAGGAGCACCCATCAGATCAGCATGAAGCCACAGCAGGTAGATGTCCTCTTCAATGAAACTACGAGAGATGTGGAGTGACACTGTACATTTGACTGCCTGGTCTTCATGGTCTTCAAAAATGTTTGAATTGTCATTGGGACAGAATAAAAAGCAAGCAGTGGGCTCAACACAGAGTGATCTATACCTTCAAAAACAGGACACAATTAAGTATTGTTATTGTTGTCTGTATTTTGGCTGTGTTCTGAGGTGTTTAGTCAGGAAAATTAATTTCCCATCCATGTGTATCTGACCCATAGGGCATTGGTATCAACTGCATAACTGAACAGTCATCTAATTAACATTTCCACTGTCTTTCTTTTGGGAGTATGTGTGATTATATTTGGTATTTCCTCTTCTTCAGGGCGTTTGACGTGGAACTTCTTTATATAGCCCAGCGCTTGAAAATACCTATAGCAGAAGTTGCTGTCAACTGGACTGAAATAGAAGGTAGGGAGATCATGTTCTTATAGGATTCCTGACATGTCAATCCAGAATAACAGATCCAAGGTTATTACCCTATTTGCCCAATTTTGATAGCACACAGCCTTCTTTCCATACAAATTCTGAATTCCATGTCCTTGCCAGCCTACTGCCATGGCTTGGTACAGAAAAAGTAGGTGAAGGGGTAGCATGGCAGAGAAACTCTGCAGTCCCACTGGTGATAAAAGTAAGGAATTACCCTGCTAGGACAAGACGCTACTTTGGCATGTCCTCTTGCTGTAATGTGTGAATAAAAGTGCAGTTGTAAAACACTGTGCAGGGAGTCTGACCATCATCATTTACTGATTCAATTCCATTTCACTGTATCTTGCCTTCCAAAATTGTCAGCTATTAAGGCTTCCTCTAGAGCACCATCTCCTCTTAAGATGTGATATTGTTTCAGATCTGTAGGGAGGTCTCTGCCACTGAATTACTGGGAAGAATACCTCCATGCATATTTTTTCAGTGCAGAGCCAGCTTAAGAGGTACTGCTTGCTTCAACTCACTTCCCCCCCATAAAATGCAGTTCCTCTATTTATTTCCCTTTTCATTTTTCTTAAGCTTTTTTTAATCTCAGCACACCCCTTGAACAACAGAAATTATAATAACTGTAGTAATGATGAAAAGTGCAAGTACAGAATGTCCTGAGACAGCTTTACTAGAAATGTTTCCTTTCAGTGCAATTCCATGTGTACATTGCACCTAACACAAATATTAGCAGAGGTGGTAGAAGGCTTGGTTTTGTAGTGTGGGTACCTTGCCTTGCCTGAAGATTGGCACCTTCATATTATTGTTGTAAGACAAGCTGGTGGTGCTCTTCTCTAAAGCTGCTAGATAAATCATTTGCTTAATGATCAGTGTTGAGGTTCCTATTTACTTGAACAAAGCCTTGTCACAGAGAGCACCGTGTATCTTGTCACATACATGGAATTACTGTGCTGTTTGCAAACTACTCTGTCGCACCTATGGCATAATGTAATTACTATAAAGCAATGGCTTTCAAAATATGATTTTTCTATTACTGTTAAAATCTAGGTTGTGGGACTGAGTGTGCTGAGAATGCAGAGGTTAGTGGCTGCTTAAATGTGTGTCTTACCGGTGCTCATTTTTTTTCTAACAATGTCTCTGATTTTCTTGTTCATTAATCACAGGTTCTAAGTTAGTTCCCTTTTGGAGCTGGCTGCAGATGGGCAGGGACCTTCTTTTTATACGACTGCGATATATGACTGGTGCCTGGAAGCTTGAAGCAAAAAAATGTAATTAGGTTATTTACATTTTCCAAATATATTATTATGCTTAATGGAACACGAGAACAGTTTCAATCAAGTGAAGTGGTGGTGAAAGCTGAGGTAATTCTTCATTGCTCCTCTTGTATGTTTCATTTTTGCAGCTTGTATGTGTTTTATAAGATTGTCAGCAGAGAATGTCTACATTTTGAAAAAAAGAAAGCATTTCCAAAAAGATTTTCTTACGTGGTAAATCAGGATTTTATTTTATTAAATAGTAGCTTTAACATGTCTTATAAATTCATTCAAATAATTGTATCGCTTTTGTCTCATCTTACATCTGGAATCTCCATATACATATTAAAAAGAGGCACTCTGTTCTACATTGTGCAATGTTCTGTCTATGACCACAACCGTTTGTTTCTGTTATATCTGGAAATTTTAGGCTGTATTGCAACTTGAAACTACCATTCATGGTTCACTCTGATGCATGTTTAGATTCAATGTTGTGGGAAACATTAATGGACTACTGAGTTATAACAGTAATGTTCATAAAGTTGTTCTCGAGACTTCCAGTAGTCCCTTGACATTCCAAATGTTTTTGTCTGAAGCTGAAATAGTTTTCCTGAGATCAAACTGCAGATCTTTTCCAGACTGTAGAAGGTCCAAGAGAAAGCACATTTAATTTTAAAATGTCTTTTATAAATGTGTTTTGCTCATACATACTTACTACTGTATGCTCAAGGCAAGGAGTCCTTGACATCTACAGATCTGTAGTGAAAAGGGTATGGAAAGCTCTGAGCATGCAAAAGTGAGAGCCAGTGTACACTGGGGACCTGTGCATTAGTAATGCCAGCCTGATGTTGTCATGCTTCAGATGAGATCAGAGACAGAGGGAGGGGTCTTGACTCTTTCATACTAATGTCACACTGCATTACAGTACAGTAACAGTTTCACTTGTGCTTTCAAAGTAGCTGTGAATTGCCAACAAACTAAGCCAATCTGTCTTTCTGAAACTTGTACCAATGTGAAGAACTTTAAAGAATGAACAGTGTATGGTTGTACTTTCACATGTGAATTCGCTGGTGATTTTTCTTACTCTTTCTGTAATACTGACTTCAGTTTTGCTTCTGTTAGAGTTACCTCAGTTTTCTATAAAGTGCTGGAATAAATTCTCAAAAAATACAATCAGTGTGATTTTACAGGCTTTATTCTCTTGCCTTGTCCAGATACATGTCTGTCACTTCTGCAGAATCAATCATGACTCCTCATTGCCATTACTAGAGTAAAATACCAACTCCTCAGGAAACTTGCTACAGTGTGGATTCACAGAATCAGAGAATATTCTGAGTTGGAAGGGATTTGCAGTGGTTGTTGCTTTTATAGGTGTAGCCTGATGCATTCCCTTGCAGTGGGGATAAAAGCTGAACTGGAAAAAGAAGGAGCCAGCTGGGATGGAAGGAGAATGGGGAGAAATAGAAAAGGAGAATGGTTGGCCTGAGGTTGAAAGCCAGAGTGAAATGCAAGATTTCCTTTAGCTCAGAAAGATGGTTGGCTTTGCCTTCTGTCACTCATGTAGCAGTCAGAAGTCTTCTAGTTAGCATACTCAGCTCCTAGGCAGTTATTTGCAGATTATGAAATACAAGACACACAGGCAATAACAGGAGACCAGGACTCACAACACACATGCTCTAAAAAAGCATGTTTTAGACTCACACTTGAGTTTAGATTTTTGGTCTACTCTCCTGTGTGTTCCTTCAGGCCCAGAACACCTCAATTGTTGCAGTGATCCCAGAATCAGGGAAAGATTCTCCTGGGTTCCATTTCAGAAACTGATGTACTGGTTTATGGCACAGAGCCATAAAGAGGAATATTCCTGCTCCCTCTCTACATGTGTTCTGGGGCTGCTTAGAGTCTCCCTCAAGCCAGTTCAGCTCACTAGAATGGCAGGATACCATCTTTCACGTCTGCTTTTTTTTTTTTTTTTTTTTTTTCTTTCTTATGAGATAGTTTTCTGCCATTTCAGTGATCTAAATGACTCTCTGTGTGGTCCAGCAGGCAGAGCGTGCAGCAGCAAAAGGAGGGCTTCCCCTTCTGGTAGCAGTGAACCTACCACAAGTTTGTGGACTGACTCATCACCTGGAGGCTAGTACACTTTCCAAGGGCAGGAAAAGTAAATTAAAATTCCTCCTTTTTTAAGCCAATGCAAAACCTGAGGTCTTGTTGCCCTCTCAAAATGAGACCTTGAATCACTGAGCTTCATCAAGAAAGATCTGACTCTGGCTCTTGACATGTTCCAGAGACCCCAGTTGATTTTACAAAGTGATACAACATGAAATGGGTAGTTTGAGTTGAATGTTTCAGTCATTCCTAGTAGGAAAAAAAGCTGATTGATTCACATTTGATGCAGGCCTGCTTAATTCCAGAGATTGTGTAGGGAACTAAGTGCCTCCAATATAAACAAAACCTCCCAGATCACCAAGGCTGTCATTCAAACCAGTGTTGTGCCTAACTTGTCCTCATGCTTCTCTTTGTAGAGTTGCAGAGATATGTTTATTTGTATTTCAGTGAAGTCTTAACTTTTACAATTTCTTACTAGCCTTGCATTTGCAGGGGTGACCTGCAGGAGGTGAAAGTCTTCTATATAACTCACTGTCCTGACCCAGCTCTCCAGAGACTTAAAACAAAGTATTCTCACAGACTGTGAAAAGAAAATAAAAATAAATAGAGAAAATCTGCATGGTAATTGTGCAGCAGTCTTACCAACATCAATGTCTACATAGGCAGTGCTTTTATAAACATAGATTTCAATTTAAAAAAAACACAACCATTTTTATATCTCTGCATAAAAACCTCACTTTTCTTCACCGCTTTACTAATACTTCACAAGAGATTTTTTCAAAAAGCCAGAATATTAAAGAGTCCTCTTTGAAAAACACAAGCAAAAAAAAAAAAAAAAAATCAAGTTACTAGAAAATGTTCAGTCGTTTACACCAGTTTTCTTTACTATTTTTATCACAACCCAAAGCAATAACCATGCAATATCCCTTGATACACACTTAGCTTTTTTCCTTACAAGCTATTTTTTTAACTCACATATTAAGTATCAATTGGAAAAACAGTAAAAATCTTTCTTTTTACTCTCAGGCATGTCTGTGGATGTGCAGTATGTTTTCTGTGACAGCTCTAGCAGCTAATATCTGCAACAGGTTTCAGCAACACTGCAGCATTATCACAAGGCAGGGTAACTCTTAAATGAGTAATCACACAGGTTTAATCCATTTTAGTCCATGTAAAGTACTCAGAGTTGACTGCTGTGAAGTATGAGCAGACAAACATAGAAGATGGCACCAGTTTGTTCTGTAGAACTCTGTTCAGTGATACATCAATTTGCAAGTCTCAAAGCTTCTGTGCAGACCCTTCCACCACCAGCAACATCCAGGTTGGATTTTCACCATGGGAAATAAAATTAAAGCAATATGTATAAATACAGCTTGTATTTCCAAGACATGGAATAGTACCAGCCAGTATTTAACTTGAATTCTCTGCTGATGTTTAAGGCTCTGGAGACACATCCATAATTATTTATGTACCTATTGTCCAAGTGTTCCTTGTGTTCACAGTCATAATGCTGACTGCAAACTAAAAATAGTCGAAACGAAGAGACAGACAAAGACAGAAGGCTGCAATGAAATTTCTGTATCTTGGTGTTTATTACTTAAAATAACATCTAACCTTATTTATGATCCGTGTGTGTTTCTTAGGGATGCAGTGGCATGTCTGTAATAGCTCAAGGGGCATGAATTAAAGTAGTGTTCCAGCACTGCTGGAGGCTGCACCCTGCCAGCTGGACCATAAGTTATCTACCTCTTTGGGACAGAGATTCAGAGGTTAAGAATGGGATGCTACCAAGCCGTGCCTGTTGCGTTACCCAACAGCACATAAGGGAGTCTTGAGCACACAAGCCCAAGGGGTCATCGAGGCTCAGGGGAGAAGCTACAGACAAACCTTTGTTTCTTACTGGGAAAGAAATTATATTTTCATATGACCAAGCATTAGTAATAGTTGTGAGATCATAGCTGAGAGGGGTGTGCTAGAATATGATTTCATTTCAGAGATCCATCAGAAAAGAAAGGGCTAACTAGCCTCTATTTCCCTCAGTGTTTTCTAATCTACTTAACTTTTCGTTCATGGATCTGTTCAACTGCCCTGGCTTTATAATTAGAAATTTCCCTGGTGTAAAAAAGGAACAAACAAAACTTTTCCAGTCCTGCTTGCTGTGCTTAGCCTTCCAAGTACCAGAACACTCTTCAGTGTTCAAGAAACCGCTGCAAAGCAAACAAACCTCCTTCCAAAATGGCTTAGCCACGGGTGATCCTTCTTACCTACATGACCTTAACTCCCCTTCAGGTACATCCCTTTGCATGAGTCAGGCTCTGCCTTCCATGGGTCTTCAGGCTCTGCTGTCAAGATGACTTTCCTCCATCAGATTTTCATCACTTTGTTGTTTTAGCAGAACGAGCTTCAATATCTAGACTGAATCCAAGCTTTTGTTGCTGGCACATTCTATGTAATATTCTTGAAGAATGAGGTGACATGAGCTCTGGCATTCCCATCTGGTTTTTGCCATGTTTTGGTTTTTCATCTGGGGTTATTCTGGAGCTGGATAAAGACCCCATTACAAAACAAAGGGAAATATTGAGTGTCAGCTTTTGGACTGGAGATCAGAAGAGGTACTTGAACCACAGAATAACGAAGAATCATGGCATTCTGCAAACAGTTTTGGCAAATTCACTTTACCTAGTCTCTGGAAAACAGCCTTCCACATGTGGGACTGATCCCTATCTTCCACACGTGGGACTAATCCCTATCTTCCTATCTTTGTAGAGAAAGGTTTAGCTAATTATGTCAAGAACAGGCTTCACCCTGTAGCCACACTAAAGCCTGAGTTGCACAGGCTTTCATAAACTACCCACTGCATACTCTCAATCATCTGCTGTCAAACTAGGAAAAAGGTCAAAACCACAAGGAATTTCTAACTCTTTTTGGCTGACTAGGTCTGCGATTTAAGGTCTCAACAACAGAACTGCTGATAACTTCCATATCTTGCTGCCAAAAAACCAAAACCATATCCATGGCCATCTTCCAGTTTTTAAGCCAAGTCATACGTTTTGGAAGTGGTAATCAACTGTGTCAGCTCTCCCTTCGGTCGTTTTACAAGTCTGGCTGGGTTCTGCCCTGGTGGAAGGTTTTGTGATAATGAAAGATGAAACACAGATGAGGTTAGAACAACCTTTACTGGTTTTCAATCAAATAGTAAAATTCTGATCTCGCAAAAATGTTTTCTGATGTTAGGTCTAATTTTACCATTCTTGACAATTTATTTTCTCAATAAAATGCTTCATAACAACAGGAACAGAATGAAAAATAGCCTGTTTTCTGCAGGAGTACTGCAAGGGGGCTACGAAAAGGACAAATACAAAAATTATTCTCATAAAGGAGACAGCAAGCAATTTCATTCCAGTATTTGCTAGAAAGCTAGAAAAAATAATCATTGACTGCACAAGAACATACTAGATTTTAGCAACTTCTGCATGCACTACTCATGTTTTCATTGGGAAAATTTCCATGACACCTCTGAAATTCTTGCACCCACACTCCTATCTGATATAGCAGTCCCATGGCAGAAGAAATCTGGACCTTTTCAACTCACTTATCAAACGAATTAATTACTGAAAAAGTCTGTTTACCAAAATGAATAAATAGAGCTAGACAACTTAATAAAGCCATTCGTCTTTAAGTATTAAACAAAGAATAAGGAATGCTGTGATTTGTCAGATCCTACAGAAATACTGCAGAGTGGAGATGTTACCATTTGGTCTACATGTGTGATGTTTGTCTTTCACAAACTTGCCAGTGCCTTCCTAAGCCTCATGAGAACCAAGGAAGAGCTAACTTCACATCCTGGACATTCCCTTTTCCAGAAAGTAGAAGAGAATCATGATAAAGTCCCAAATGCAGGGTCACTGCTCAGATATCCCTGAACAGTCATTCAGAGGCAAGAGAATAGGGTTTTATCTTATAATGAGAAGACTGAAGGAAGGAAAATTCAGTGTAAGGCCCACTCCATTCTCTGAAACCATGGATGCTCTCCCTCCAATACAAGGTTTTGGAGAAAGTAGTGAGGACTACCGTGTTCACCCTTGGCCATCACAGAGGAATTTTAGGAGTGCCTTGAACAGACCTGCATGGTTTCAGGAATCTAATTTCACATGTAATGATTTCTCTGGGTTGTAAAATAATGAAGCATTCTTTCTGTTCCTGGCTACTCCTTATTTACTCAAGATTATACAGTAAATCAGTCTAGCCCTAATCTTGAAGATGGGCATGATAATTTAATTACCCTCAAAAAACCTCTACTGAATTTTCCAGTGGTAGGACAAAATATTTTAATATGTTGGAGTAGAAGCTCCTCCCTGTGAACAGCAAACATTCACAGGGAATATGAAGTCATTTTGTCAAGTACCTGGGACCCCAATTACCCTGCCCGCAGGCTACACTAAAAATCCTGGGGTTTTAGTTCCTCTCCTCCTGAATGCTCTCTATCAATGCAAGCATTAGGCTTACAGTGCTGTAGGTGTGCAGTCAGCAGCAGGCAGTTACACTCCCCACTTTAAAGAAGCTTTATTACGCAGTGTGATTACTTTGGGGAAAATACTGTCTTTGCTACTAAGTGCAAATCTAATGGATAATATCACTGCACAAGTTCAAGCAATGTGCAAGAGCTTTTTTCCACCAAGCAAGATGTTTGATGTTTGGGGAAAAAATTTGCAGAATGGTTGTTCATAAAGCCACTGCTGCACTCAGTCAGATATTTAGGAGTTAGGAAAACTCAGCAGGAATGCAGACTGATATTCTCAGCTGTGCCTAGATAATAATTTACAAGGACTTTAAAAGTTTCTTAGGAAATTCCAAGCTCTACAGAAGGTTTGTTCTTTCCATGTTGCTGCTGCAGACTTGTCAACATTTTTCCCCCAATTTAATCTGCATTTATATTCACTCAGGATTGAAACCCATACTAAATGGGGCTGTGTCCTACAGAGATTAATTCTTCATTCTCAAAGAAGAGGACAGATGAAAGCATGCAGTGCTCCTAAGACAGCTGTTGTCTTTGTAGTCAGTATCACCATAAAGAACTTCAAAATAAATTGACTCAGGTTTCACACGTCTTTGCTTAACACAGCAAAAAAACTTACAGGAAACATTCATGGATGTAAAGTCAGTGGCAAACATTATCTTTCATATCTGAGAGATAATGTAATTAAACAAAAAAAGATGTAGTTGTCATTTTGCTAGGATGCAAACCTGACATCAAAATGCTATGTGGCCAACACACTATTTGCTGTTTGATAAGCACCACCAAGTCTGAGGGAGCAGACCTTCAAAAATACAAAGGGTTTGCAGCATGGAAGTAGTTTCACACAAGAAACTCACCAAATTGCTGGTGTGGAGCCACAACACAGCAGTGGTACCAGTGTTTTGCTTTCCATTGTGAGGCATCATACATGCACACAATATTTCAAATATAGCTGTCATTTAGTAGATTGATTACATTAGTGCAAGGCTTCTCAAGTTTTATGATGCCATGGCTTTCTCAACAGCAGGGAACAGTCACTCTTACAGATCTACTACATTTTTGCCAGAAAATAAAAGGCTAATGACTTGAAATATGAATGCCACAGAAAGGCCCATGATTAATAGCCACTGAGTAATAAAATCATTGCTGACAAAATATGTCGAATGACAAGTTTAAATCTTTTCCAGTGAAAAGTTTAAACATCCCCTTGGGAAAGGAGTCCTCTGTCTTTTTTCCAGTGCTGCAGAGGCATTTTATTCAATTGCGTCTCAAGCAAGCGTTGTGAAGCAGTTTCCAGCAGATGGACAAGAACCAAGACTTGTCATTCTCACATTTTTCTGTTAAAAGGGAGGGTGTATACCTCTCCACTTTGTCTGTGTCCTCAAGAGTCCTGCACTCCTTGCTGAACAGTGGCCCAACAGATTTCAGTGGCCTCATGCTGGACCTTTCCAGAGCTCAATGACTGCTTCAGAAAGGAGGTACTACAGATTAAATTCCTTTAAGCTAAGCAGGATCCAAAACCTGTCTGCTCCATTTTGTTGTAGCCATTATGTTGCTGTAGTGACGCAGCCCCTACTTCCTACCTTCCTCAGATGATGGTCTGGTGCTCACTCTCCTACAAGTACCAAGCACCACCTCTTATGCCCGACAGCTTTCAACTGAGGGGCTAAGGCAGGCAAGGAGAACTGCTCTAAATCATCAAAGCTGTAAAAAAAAGGGATTTTGCACCCATGTTGTGGAAATGAGATCTATTCCCCAACTCTTCACTAAGAGGGAAAATTAACTGGGAAACCAGTGTTTTGTAGCATAAGACTAAATGCCACAGAATGATTGGTTACTGCTGCTAGAGGAAACTAGATTGGGAGTATCACAGGAAAATACTGAACAAGAACTTTTTTCTAAAACATGTTCATTTCTTCATCCCCTGAACTATGTGATAATTGTTTATAGTGGGCAGTCCTAAGTCTTGTCTTCACAAGATACACAGTACAATACTCCAGTAAATACCACCAACCCACTGGAAATACCAAATTACATTAAAGAAACCTGAAGGGAGATGTTGCTTCAGCCAAGAGGAATGTGGGCCAGGTGAAGTGACAGCCTCCAGCTTTTGGAGTGGCTACCCCTACTGTCCATCACACAGTCAGCCAGGACATAGCCCCCTAAGCCAAGGAGAAGATCTGACCTGACATCCAGAGACTGGAGGGTAACGCCACCATAGCCTGGCCCCTACCCTCACTCTCTTCACATTATCATGCCTGACCTAAAACCATCCCAGCTGTAGGCCCAGCTGGGCTATAAAGAAAAAATAGCAACGACCTTTTCTTCTAAAACTTTTGATCATTCAACTTACATCGCTTGTCTCCAGGGCATGATACAAGAGGGTACAACAAGCACTAAGTGCCTGCCCCTCATCTTCCCTGTCAAAGTCTCTTCCCAGCAAAGCCCCACAAGGCTGCACCCACAGTCCAGTCAGTCCCAGTGCAAGCAGCCCACACAAGCATTACTGCTGTCTCCTCCTTGCTTTCAGGGCACCTCTGCAATGACTGTCACTCCTATTACTGGCCCAAAGCCCACAGCTGCTGCTCTTTCCACATGGGGATTGCCGAGTCCTTATTTCCCTAAACTGCTGCCTCTCCACCTGCATTTTCCATCACCTGGAGGCTGCCAGGCCAGAGAGCAAATACGTCACATATGCTGATGAAGCCTTCATCAATGTTACCTAAAGCCACAGAGGAAAAGGGCAGCCCTATACAAATGCCAACAGTGGCATGGCAGGCCCTTGCCCATCCACATCACAAATGCCATTCTTCTAGGCAGACCTCTGTTTACCGAGGCTTCCCCACACAACCTTCAAAAAGCAAGTAAACCAAAAATGTTTAAAAATATGCCAGCTAGGATATAAATTCCTGATGATTCCTTAAGACCTGCAACCTAGTTTTCCAGCACTGCTGGGTTGCTGGTGGGCCCACATGCAGGCTCATGTTGATACAGGCTGATGTACAAACTGACTTAGACACACGGCTCTTAAAACAGCAAAGGGTAAACAGAGCAGTGGTGGTGCTGCAGTATGTATTGAAAATCAGGCATCTTTGCCTGGGACCTGGTATTTTACACAGTATTAGGATTTGTTATGCACACCAAGGCAAAGATGCCCAGACCACATCATATTTTCTCTCTCATAGGAGCTTAAGAACTCTGGCTTTCCTAAATATAAATGGAGAGTTTGAGGAAACACAAGTCTTTGATGTGTATGGGGAGATGTAATGCATTTAGGCAGAATATTTTAATTATGTGAATTACAACAGGACAGCCTGCTCTTTTTCTTTTTAGCATGCTGAGTCATTTCCACTTGGACTCTGCAAACACAGACCCTTGCACTGAGTGTTTAAGTATTTGGAATAAACAATTAATGTTGTGCTCCAGCTTTCGCAAGCCTTGTGCAGAATAAAGAAATCATTCCTTTTTTTCTCTCTTTCTTTGTGCTTGTTAGTCCCTGCTTTGGAAGAGACTGGAGCAAATTGGGCATCCCAGTTTGAGATACACAGTGCCAAGGGCCAGTGTGCTGAAACTATCTCACCCAGTTCCCAGGGATTGACTTCTGAGCCTTCTCTGAGGCTTTCAGTTGCCATCCAGTCTCATTTGTGTACAAAATATGGAGAGATGAGTCAGAGTAATTTCTCGCCCTTTATGAAGAAAACCTGATACCTTGTGCATAGTTGTGGTATTTCTACACACAATTTACATACTAGTCACCAACCTAGTTTTATTTTGCTTTTGAATCTTTTGATTTTTTCATACAGTAATTGTTCTGCTGCACTCTGTAGCTAAATGAGGTGTTTATTCAGCATCTGTGCCCTCTAAATATTTACTAATGAAGATCTTTTTAAAAACTTTTTCCCTCAGCCTGTTCACTAGGCAGCGTAACTTCTTCCATTTCTTTGATCCTGAATTCCCCCCTTATTTTAATTATCCTCCCTTTAGCAGCCAAAGGAAAATATGGCAATATGTACCAAGCCCTTCCTCACCCCTCCAGTTAACAGAGATACTGGTTGTAGATCAAAGAATCCATCCGAACAAACTGCTTCCTATGCAATAAGCCCTCAGTCTCTGGAATAAGCAAGTTTATCTTCATTGTGCATTCCGATAAGATGTTATTATAGCAGTGACTTTAATTACATTTCTCATTATTACATTAGTGTGCAATAACATGGAGTTTCACTGAATCTAAATGTGTTAGATTGTAAAATATGGTGCCTTTAAGTCTTGCGATGGAAGCCACAAAACAGAAAAAAAAAAAGTCCATTTTAGAGTTGGACAGATGTTTCTGTGAAAGGAATGATGAAATTTTTCTGGAATATGGTCTGGAACATGGAAAAAGATGAAGAGACATCACGAAATGGCAACAGTATATGAACTGTACATTATCTCTTTAATTCAAATGTGTAGGACTCTAGAAAATAAGCACCTGTTTTATGACTTAAGGAATAAATGCTTTTCTGTCTGAAGTTCATACAGTGATACACCTACAGGTATGCCTTAGTGGCATCTTTAAATGTTGTTCTGCTTTCCTCCATAAGAAATAGCTTCTTCTCGCCTTATTTCTCTTTTGATTTGTTTACCTTTTTTTTTTTTTAATGGTAAGACTAGAAAATGTAAGACTAATGAACTATCTCAAAGTATTTCATCACAGGCATTGAATAGTTTAAAAATGCTTGTAGGAATAAAAACATTCTTTAGGATTTGTACATTTCAGATGTCTAATAGTCGCTGAACAGATGCTGAGTAAAACAGATCTTTATGTATCTCAGCTTCTCTGATAACTTGATTAAATGTGAGGCCTGGTATTTGGTGCCAGGTGTTTCCCAGGGGAGTGAATTTATCACATGCTTAGTCTTGCAATCCTTATTTAATAACTACTTGATCTATAACTTAATGAAAATGGTGGTGGTAGTTCCTGTGAACTGCAGTCAACTCTAAATCAGGACATAAATTACCAAATGTCTCTCCCTTTGAAAGGCACAGACCTCCAAGCAGACTGTTCCTACTTGTCCTATGGAATGGCGATAACTTCATGATCTCCAAGACAACATATTTGCAAGGAGTAGACTGGAGTGTAGTGGTGTCCTTCTTGGAACTCCTGAGCAAAATATTCAGTCAGTACCCAACTTGTTTTAAAGCAAACACAGGGCAAAATGATGCACTCCTTGACCCCTATTGCTTGAAGCAACTATAAGTCTGTGAGGTTCTTTTCCCTTCTGCCAGATTATAAAAATACAGATAAATCTCATCCATGTAAGTCAAGTTTTTAATTAAAATACTTTGAGTTTTCTAATACAGATGGAATTTTTCCTTCTACTCTCTGCGTCCTTCTGTAATGCCAGCACTGAACAAATAAGATATGTTTATCAGTACAATGTTCTTATCTGTCATATCACTGAGGGTTTTTTCCTCTTTTTATATTTTGAGTTTTAAATAGTCTAGTTTATAAAGATATCTTTTTTTCTCCCCTGGCAGGCACATATACTGTCTTTCTTTAAACCGCAGGAGTGTTTCAAAATAAAATATTATTAAGGAGACAATTTCCATCAATATTAATTTTTAATATCTTTACATGTTTTCATCTGGAGAGGGAAGGCTGAGGACACCATTTAGTGATAAGAGTTTCAAATTGCCTTCCAAGATGGGCTTTCTCCAAAAGTGAAACACATCTTTGCAATCTCTGTTTTGAGAAATTTGTTAATGAGCTTTTAAGTCCATTAAAAAAAAAAAAGGGTGGAGGAGGGGGGAATTACTGGCCTGTTGTTGTTGTGACCATTCTTTTCCTTTCCTAGAGCAAGAATATGAAGAAACCATGTAAGCATGTGAACATCCAAGTAACCATACCTTCTAAGTAAACAGAACACAAAAGGGCATTTTAGGGATAACTGCTGCACTATAACAGACAAAGATAAAACAAAGTTTCCAATAAGATTGGAAAAGACCTCCAAGACCAGCAAGTTCAACCTCCAACTGAATGGCACCATGCCCACTAGATTATACCACAATGTGCCATGTTTTCTCGGGCTTTGAACACTTCCAGGAATGGTAGAAGTGCTTAACCACCCTGTCACTAGTTTTGCCTGGGAGAAGAGACCAACCCTCACCTTGCTACCACCTCCTTTCAGGTACTTGTAGAGGGTGATGGAACTGTTCAAGCTGAGTTTCAAACAAAAGGAGGCACATCAGGACTGAAATTAATACATCAATGTGACCTCTCTAAATATTTCCAAAATCATCTTCATACCTCTTCTTCATTAACGTGGCCTAGAGAAAAATTCTCTCTATGGACTCACTTTAAATCTCCTTCCAGAAAGGGTCAGGAATGATATCCTGTGAGGTCAATAGTTTTTTCTGAAAAGTTCTGTTCACTAAGGATGTCTTCCCTGGCCTCAAAAATTTAGCATCTAACATGGAAGAAATACATGTTGGACTACCACTTGACTGGTAAAGAAACCTATCACTAAAATACAGAGATTGCTTTACAGAGATTGCTTAATTACAAGGTATCATGACTTAATTGCATTTGTGATGTGTGATCAGAAGATAGTTCAGACAGCTATACATGTTCTTGGAAATTAAAAAAAAAAACCAAAAAACTTGTACATTAAAAAAAAAAGCACACAGAAATTCGGTCTTACAAAGCTGAAAGCAATTTGAAGCTAAATCAGCTGAATAGAAAGAAAATAAATAGAAAGGGAATAATAATTAGGAACTACTTAAAACATTCTAGGAGATGCTTTCAAAACCACAATCCAACTGAGAATGGAGGCTATTCTGGTTAATAGAGAACAGACAGACCCTAAATGAGTATGAATACAAATATGTTATATAAAACACACAAGACAAAAAAGAAATAGAGATTTTAGGAGAAAAAAATCATAATGGAATAAAAAGGAGGATAAATCCATGGATAACAAAAGTAACAGTAAGAAAGGAGTTAAGTATTCCAGAAGTTAAAGTAATTCGAACAATTATTTGTTCAGTACTAGGTAGAAATGATAGAACTGGGAATAATAAATTAAAGATTTCAAAAACTATCTGGAAGAAAAAAAGAGTTTAATTACTTATACTGCAAAGTAATAACATTTTTTATTTTAACAATACCTGAAGATGATGTCAAAAAGCAAACTCTGACTTAAGACATTTTGAAATCATCAGGTCAACAGATTCTTGTGAAATGTTCTGCTTACTGGGTTCCCTGGTCTTAAAATTTCAGCATCTAACACCTTGTGCTCAAGGATTTTAAATGTGAGCACTAATGAGCTCTATGATCAACACATGCTACTTCAAAACACTTCAACATGCTGATTTTGAAAGGTTAGGAGCATTAAAGCAGAGGACAGTTAATATTATGTTAGCATTTTGAGATGAAATATGTGAGGTGATTAGAGGTCTTTCAGAGTTAAAAATAGTTTCAGGTAAAACAATGAAACAGTTAAAACAGGTCATGGTCACTAAAGAATTAAGGGAAGACAACAGGAGGACAACATATGTACCACCACTCAATAAATATATCAGGTGAAATTAAAACTGAATTAAAAGATTAGCTGGTAAAGGAAATGAGTTTGATATTACAGACTTTTCAAAGGTATTCAGCTTCACGCTACCTGACATTTTAATTAGGAAATTAATGTAAGCTGTATTGAATTTGTATTATTTTAAATTGATTAAAAACTGACTAGTTCCTAGGTCTGAAAACGTCACCATAAATGGGGAAAATTTTATCAGCTTGATGGATTTTTAATGAGGGCTCAAAAAATAATTTCTTGACCTAACAGTATTTAACTATGTTTTTAATAATGACGCAGAACAATCTATGAAGTTGTTACTGAGAAATTTGCCAATGACACAAATTATAGCACTGTTGAAAAAGAAAGAAAAAAACTGAAGAGAATATGTAATTAGACTGCCAGTAGGAGAGGTGAAGACCTCAAAGTCATTCCATTCCTCCACATTTCCAAGAAAGAACCAGCTGCTCTGACAGATTTTTGCCTAATCTGTTCTTCAGAGGTAGGGTTTCTCCCTCAGCAATGGAGAAGTTATTCCAATACTTGCTTGTAAGCCTGGCTCAAGAAAGCAGCACGTTTCTGCACACTCTGTTCCTGTCTGTAAGGTGACATGCTGGAGTGAAGAATGTTTGCAGGTCAAGGTATGAGAGGATGGGGAGTCTAACCTAGAACCTAAATAAATCTTGAGCTTCATCTCAGCAAGAGCCAAAATTCTTAAATACTGGTGCCATCTCCATAGATGAAATAGTTGAAATAGAGACGTGCAAGGTTAGCTGTTCTCTGTGTATGTCCCCTGAGTGCTTGATGTCCACCATTCAAAAATGTTGAAAATTTGGAAAGGATTCAAGGGGAAGCCCAGCAACCCTTGAGATGATTTAATCACCTGACATTTAAGGGCCATTGCCAAGTGTGTGAAGGAAAAGGTAGCATAAGCATGGGTGGTAAAGAAACAGACATGCAGAAATAATGAACTTTTAGTCCCATAGGTAAAGACAAGATCAAGCTGCTAGTAACTGAAGCTAGAAAAATTCAGAGCAGAGAAAGCCATTTTTCTTTACAGCCAAGGATAAGCCTGACCACGGAACAACTTAGCAAGACTTGTAATGGATTTTCCATCACTAATGATTTCAAAATCTCTTTTTCCAGAAGACTTGCTCTAGCTCAACCATAGCTGTTGGCTCTGATGCCAAAGTTCAGGGAAATCCTGGGACCTCTGTATGAATGTGAAGTCAAAGGACGGTGGGTTCATTCTTACTGCCAATGAATCTTTGCATATTGTTTTTATTCCATACTCTTTCTTTTCATCCCAGCAAGTCCTCAGCAGCAAGAAAACTGTTCAGGTTGGTAAGGTAAAGAATGGACTTAGATAAAATGGCTGAGAGTTCGTCTGATTCTCCTCAGCATGAGGTGTGAAGTTCAGAAGGTGAAGTGAAGGCAGGGGATTACAGCGGTTCTTGAATCAACACCAGCTGAGCCAGAGGCACATAAATATTTCATCCAGGTCAAGCAAACATCAGAGAGGTGATTTATCACAGGTTTCAGCCAGTGATGGCTAAAAAGGGTGGAAACAGAATCCTTCCAGAGTTTGCCTTCTAAGGCTTACTAAGTCATCAATGTTGCTATGCTAACAGAGCAAGAAGTGCAAGTAAGTTGTCTCTGTCCTCTTTCCTCCACATGGTCTCATCGTTTTGAGGAGAAAGTAACAGACGCTATCAACTGGAAGATCTTGTTCTTCCAGCTAATCTCAGCTAGTCTGGGGTTGATCCACATCTCTTGGAATAAAAAGAAATCCCAACAATCATATTGTTCTGAGCATCTCAAGTCTTATTCTCTGCAGCAGAGAACAAACTCAGCATGAATAACAAGACAGGTATCTGGATCTCAGTGCACTAAAAGCTTTGGAGAATTTAAGACAAGCCATTGTATGTGGATCAAAGAAAAGGAAAAAAGTCAAGGCACCCTGTGGAGCTTTGCTATAATAAGATGAAAACAAATTTCCCTGGAATTCCTTAGAATTTATGGAGTTTTAGCTCAGAGCAGAAACTGCCCCCATAATCTTTAATTACAAATATGATTTCATTCTTGTGCAGTTACTTTAGCCAGTACTTACATACACACACTAACAAAAATCTTGTTATGGTACTGGATAGGAAATTATCCTTTCCACTTATGAAAACTGTAGTAACCTGGCCAGTCCAAATATTTTGCAGAGTCTTTTTCATCTGGTAATTGAAAGGTACCGAGAGTAAATTCATTTGTCCATACCACAGTATACTCTTTCATTTCTTGACACCTCTTTCAACCCTGGATGAAAAGTGCCATGAAGCTAAATGACAAATTTCAAATCTTACTAGTTATCTGACACAAAAGGAACAGAATCCCCATCCTGGTGGCAGTACATTGAAGCCACTCAGCCTGCTCACCTCTGTGTCTCCCAGTATTTCTGAACTTTTGGTTTTTAGTCTTCTCAGGTGGTCCTTGTTACTCCATCCACTCTACTGTTGATTCCTTTTTTTCCTTCTCCCCCTTTAGGCATCCACCTCCAAACCTGCCTGCCTAACTCCTTCTGCCTCTCTGGATTTATAGCTTCACTTGCAGAGTCTGAAGCAAAGCACAATGAGATGAGCAATTGCAATGTCTTTTCTGTGACAGAACAGGCCATCCAGCTGCCCAGCACAGTCTCTGCAATGCTACATTCACCAACATGTTGCACAAGATTGCAGCTGCTTTTTCCACCTGTTTTTCTTCTGAGAATTAGCATCTTAAACCATAAACATGCAGGAAATTGATGTGAGTAGCACAAAACATGTTTGTAAAAGCAAATGTTTCATCCTGCTTGTGCTGGAAAAGATGTGTGAAAGAGGACTCCCTGATGGTTCAAGTGTTTATTTTAAAACCTGATGCAGATGTGTCCAAACTGTTGGGACCTTGGTTAGAATACTGAGATATCCAAACTTCCTGTGAATAAGAAGCAGGGTAAGCTCCAAGCTTCCAGACAGCACAAGAAACATCAAACAGTCAAACGCCAGGGTAAGGAGTAAGGGCTGCTCCAAGCCCTGCCCTGGGAAGGGGAGTAAAATGTGTGGAGCTAGGCACCCTGGCAGGGTTTGGGCTTGTAGTTCAGGCACCCACAGAGAGAGTGAGATGCTGACTGCTGCTGCTTGAATAGTCAGCTTCCTTTTGGCAATGCTGCCCCGCATGTCTGACTCCACCCTGCAGTACAGGAACAGCCCTCACTTTCCAGGGCTCTGGCACAGGCAAAGCGGGCAACAGAACCACAACTATGTTGCTGTTCCGAAAAATCTGCTGCCAGAGGCAAGTGTCTGCTGTGTCTTTGCCTGGAGAAAGCCCTTGAGGAAAATGTAACTCATCCAGTAAATCCAAGACACTGTGGCTAGGAGTCTTCTACTGCCCCCAGCAGCACCCTTGGAGCTGTTTGAGGGCTCTCCACGGCACGGCACAGGACACTGCTTTTGTAATAGCTGTTCCTTTTTCCATGGTGGACAGTGCCAGTACTTCACTGGAGCCCTGGAGCAGTACACATAGAGTCAGTATACTTACAGTTGTCAGGAACTTGCAGTTCCCTGCAAGTGGAAAATTCATGTTATTCTATGTTTTACATAGTATCAGTGCTTAAAGGCTTTAGTACCATTCCATGACTTTTACAGCTACATCTAGTCTTCACTATTTTCTATATAACCTTATACTGATGGTTTTCTTTACAGAGTTATCCAGTATAAAAAGACAAAATGCAGACCAAAATAAGAAGAACACTCCGATCAGGTTTTGCTTTATGAGTAAAGAATGTTGGTCCATGTTTTACAGGAGGGGATTTGAGAAGGAAAGTTACATCGTGTTCAGGCTAAGGGAGAGTTTTTACAAAGGGCAGGATGGGAAATGAGGCACTGGAGAGAGATGATGGCAAATGAGAAATGAAATTAGCAGAGCCCAGGCGGTGCAGGGGAGTGACAGGTGATGAGTAGCCCTGGCAGGAAGAGCAGAGCCTTACAAAGAGGACATGGCTTTGAAAGCCATGCAGAAGAAGATCTGAGCTCAGGAATTTGGTCTCTGAAGGTGTGTGTGGAGAGAGTGGTAAGGACAGGTGGGACATATGATCACTGCTTCTGAGGAGATCCACTGTTCGAAAGGTTTAGCAGATCACAGGTAACACCAGCAGGTATTCAGCTCTTGTAATGAAACACGTATGTGTGCATGCCACATGGTCTGAAACACAGCTGCATGCAAAAAAGTTGTTGCCTGCTATATAATCCATAATGTATCAAACTCCAATAATATATATATACATATATATATACGCCCATGTGACCTCTGTTAGCTAGACTTTGTTTCGAAATAGAATGGTTAAAACCGCCACCACACAAATAGGAATGCAATTAAGTCATTTCACAAATAATTTATGTCTATTTAACTGGAAGCTTCAATCAAAGTAAAGTTTTAGGAACTGACTGCTGGATCTAGGCAGCAGCTCTGCTGCTATCCTCCTGCCCGCCACTGGCTGGGATCACTCCAGTAGCAGTACTGGTATTTTAATGTACACTTCCAATGAAGATAGACTGGTGATAGCACAGCAGGCTGTGCACCAGAGTGGCAGGATTAAAGACCCGCCTTGTCCTGACACCCCTTTTTTGGCAGCAGAAATTGTGAGCAGAGGCATGAGAGACCAGAGGTTTCAACACCTGAAAGAGATGCAGTGAGACTCAGCAGAATTTGGTTGTGCCTCAGTAAGTTACAACACCACCGCCCCCCCGCCCCCAACTGTCCATGTATACATTGGCAGTGTGGTTGCAGTCTTCAGTTAAAAATAAACGGCATTGTGGACATAAAATCTGAAAGCACGCCGAGTTAGAATGTGTGATTGGTACTTTATTAATATTTACAGTGATTTTTAATTGACAGCATCTCTTCTGTCACGTATCTGTCGAGAAGTCTCCTGTAGGAGAAGCCCGACAAGCAGCGGGGAAGCTACTGGTAGTTGAAGACGATTTAGTCCAAAGCGGGAAACAGAGATATTTTGGGGCATTACATTGTATCTCCCTATTGCACCACAGCCCTCAGGCACGCATGCTTCGATAAAACTGCGCTGTGGAGCTGTAATTGCATTGTGGCTTTTTGATGTCTACTCAAACAACATTAGCTTTGCTGTCATGTTTTACAATGTAAAAAATTTTGGTGAAAATGTCAGCAGGATGGTATCTTTAATCATATTTATTGATTGACCTCAAAAGTGCAATTTAACTGGAACCCCTCAATGCAGCCAGGGTCAGGTTTAGACAGCGCTTGTTCCTAGCACAGCCTGGAGCCCCAATTTCATGAGTGGCTTTTATTTCTAGCGTCCTTGAATCCACTTGACTTCCCTTCTTTCAGCCCTTCCTTATTATGCCTAATGCAATACTCTACATAGCTAGAGATGCTTACTTCTGGGGAATACGAGGGTTTAATAGGTAATCTCTGGGGCACGAAATGCATCTGCTCATCAGTGCCAGCTGCAGTTTGCTGTTCTCTGACCGGTCCGAGAAATGATGAAACCCCCGCACAGCCCGGCGTGGGAAGGCGCAGTCTGATCCCCAAACCCGTTGCAGCTGTGCTGTCCAGCCGTCCCAGAGGGACGTTGATTCCAAGATTTGCCCGCAGCCGGCGTTTGTCCCCTGTGCCCAAAAGCCGGGTCAGCAGCACTCGTAGCAGCGCAGGACGGGATTGAAGTTGGCCCACGCCCCGCTTGGCCACTGTGTCCATCCTCGGGGATCGGCGGCTGGCGAGAAGGATCCCGGGGAAGGGCCGGCTGCGGGGACACTGGGCGAAGGACCTGTCGCGGGGCGGACCGGCCCTCACACACAAACGCATCGCTGGCCCCGCACGGCCCCGGGCAGGGCAGGGATCGGGGTCCCCCTCCGCGGGCAGCCCGGGCCGGCGGAACGGTGGCCTCCGAGGCGGCTGCGCTCCCGAGGGGCACGGGGC
>VXBB01008586.1:70315-105952 GCA_013399915.1 Illadopsis cleaveri
GGGGCTGGGGCCGCAGAGCAGCGAGATGAGACAGACCGACGCCAGGACGGCGAGCGAAAGGAGGAGCGCGGGGAAAAACATTTTTATGGATGGCTAAACGCTGACAAGTCTTCCCGCTGTCAGGATTTCTTTCTCATTTAAGTAGGAGAGGGGAGGGAAAACAAAAATGAAAAGAAACAGCAGAGTCGCACATGACACGTTCGGAAATACTTTTCCTTTCAGAGGTTATTTTCTGTTGGAGAAATCCCGCTCCTGGACACGCTCCCGGGCAAAACGGAGCAGAATTGCTGGGATTCGGGGTTTTTATTCCAGCTACGAACGGTGACTCTCATTGGCTTCTTGTCTTTTGGCTCCGAAGTTAGAACGTTACATGTTAGCAAGTAACCAACATTTCCAAAAACAATAGCCCTCGATATGGCAAATTATAAATCGCTGTAATTTTATCTCCATGCCCAGGCAGCTCTAAGTCGGGGGATTCGGAGTTCAGCTCATTGGTAACAATTCGGATATTGTTTGGTAACTTTGTGTTTTCCTACTTTGATTTTATGGGTAAATTTATTTGATGCTAGCCAGGTCTGCTTTAAAAGAGGCATTAGTGGGAATAAAAATAAATGACACACACATGGACACGTGCGCACGCACAGACACGCACGCCCGCTGTTAATTACTTGCATCTTATAAATTAGTGAAAGAAATATTTCAGCCCAGAATGGTCAACTATTTAGTGAAGGAGCTCTCCCTTGCCAGAAGTGGGAAATGATGTGCACGGCTTGGGAATGTATTCAAGTTTGCAGTGGTTTGGGAAGGACACTGCAGATAAAGCAAGTTTCAGTCCTCTTCAGCATCTCTGATGTGTGGAAATGTGCCTCTCTGTGTGTGCAAGTACTTGCGTGGTAGGACTAATCTTCCCATCTTCAGGAGCATAGATGAAGAAAGTGCTGCAAAATTCTTCTCCTCAGCAACGGTAGGACAAATGTCATCACTCAAACAAACCTCATCCGTTTTAATCCAGCCAGACAACTCCCTTCTTTCAGATTTGATAAGTACCAGTGTCTGGCTGGTTCATCTTTGCTTCCTGTTAGATTTTAAAGCAGAAACTGGGGATGTTTGTGGTTTGTTTTTTGGTTTTTTAAATATTGAGTTAATTTGACTTAGTAGCTAAAATAAACATGCCCAAAAATACATTTAAAGTCAGTTGTATCAAGAAGGATGTCTTGTATTTACTGGGTTTGGCAGTAGTTCCCATTCCCGTCTGTCCTTTGTGATGGAATTAGAAACATTTTCTTCTTCACTTTATTAATTCACACATAAGCTGATAAGCAGTAATTCTGCAAAAATGCCTGGAATAAGGGTCAAGTGTATTTTCTCACAAATCCTTATCACATCCATATGATATATGCAAACTGGGAGATTTCCTGATGGATGCATTGAATCCGTGTCAGTATTTGTAAACTGATGCAAGGTGGAGAAAGCTTTTATTTACCTGCAGCAACTGAAAGGAATATGCACAAAGCTGTCAACTGTACAACTTTGTGGAAAAGTTGGGAATCAGTATTTCACCAAGAGTCATGCACACACGTGCCAAGAATCTGCAGAAGGTGGGGATGTGGTGTAGAGGAACTCGGTAGCACCTCGGGTTTGAAAGCTACTCTCATGGAAACTGGCAGGAGTGCCCCATCTTCACTTCAGTGGGTACAAGATGAGGCCCAGCTCACTAAAAGAGGAGTGTAGAAGTGTCAATATAATGTATCACATAACATCTGGGCAGTTAATCCTCCTTTCTCTCCTTTTATTCTTTTACAGGCTTTCTGCATCTCACATTTGAATTCTTAGCTATCTGCTGTTATCAGACGAGGAGATAGCGTGTCATACAATCCTCTCTCCTGAGTGCTAAAGTGCTGTAATTTTGATGGCCAGGCTAATCTGTCGCTATAAAGTTTTATTTTTCCATTGTTAAATTCAAAGGACAATGACTACTAATTACAAGTGACCTCTAACCAAAACACTGGCTAGAGTTTATCACCAGTGCTGATACTGACTAACAGTAATTCCAGCATCAGCAGTACTAGGCACCCTGTTTCAAAGAAACTTAAAAGAATAAGGGCAGACAGAAATATATATATATATTCTCTATAATTTGTCTGCTGCAAAAAATACAGTGATAGCATAGAGAGATTCAATTTTCTGTGCAATATATACCCTTTACAAATAATAATTACAGGTTTGGGGAAGAAAAAAAATCCCAAACAATGCATCATAAATATTTTAACTGAAAACAACACAGCAAAAATATACATAGTAAAGGTGGTTCTGTTCAACTGCCTGGTTTTGTGATACAGGCAGGTATAAAGAATCATTAGTTTTACTGTACATGAACAGCAAGGGATAATAATAACAACAATAATTTGAGATCATCATTACAGTCCTATTACTGTCTTTGAGAACAGTTTTAAGGAAGCAGTAGACTTTCAATACAGTGCAACAAAATTAATTTTTCAAAAATATCCCAAATTATTTCCCATCTTGTATTTTGTCTGCAGTGCTTGAATGGTTAATACTGTGGGAATTTTACAGGTGGAAAGGTGACTTATAGACACTTGGGCTCTGTGTATTATTTATAGCAGATAAAAATCTGGCTGTGCTTTTGCAGATGAGTAGATTTAATAGATTGCAGGATCAGAGCCCAGACAGAGATCCTCACTAATATATGTTTGCATTTTAATTAAAGCCGGTGAAACATCAGGCAGATTGTTCTACAGGACCATTTGCAGGTTTCTGTGCTTTAGACAGTTGTAAGGTTGAGCAGTTCTCTTTGAGGTTCATTTCCTCTGGACAAGGGCACAGCAAGGACATGGAGGTGGACATGGCATGAAGGAGACTTCTCAATTCATGCAGCCCCCCTACTTAAAAAAACCAAGAAAAAACAGAAGAAGAAAATCTGATAGTTGATCTCTGTTTTTCTGAGACAGCGTTAAGATCAAGGTGTGTTTCCAATTGGGAGAAGCAAAGCCTTATCTCTCCCACATCTTTCTATCCAGAACTTGTTTCCTTCCCACCCTTTCTCCCTTGTCAGTAGCATCACCGTCCTCCCTCTGCCAAACTTCGCATCATCTTTGCCTCTTCTGTTTCCTCACAGGTGGTGATACTTCCAGATATCTCTTGACAGTTTTTCTTTGCGTTACTTCTTACATTCCTCCTTCCTTTTGTTTGCACCTGCCAAAGCATTAGTCCACACTGTGGCAACCTTCCAGCTTGATACTGCAACCTCTCATTTCCCAACAAGCTCTCTTCTCCCACCTACGTTCTGCTCCCAGTCACCATGACCCCTGCCAAAATCCTGCATCTTTTGCTTTTCTTTCTGAAACATCTCCCATTCTGGAGTCTCTCTATATGCCTGGCTTTTGTATAGGTTTTGAAAATATTCCCCGCATCCCGAGTTCCCCACAGCTGTTGGCCTCAAACTCACTGTCCATTAAAAGAGAGAAATGAGGAGGAAAGAAAATTAACAGACCCATGGGTCATTAGAGTTTGTTCTGCTTCAGGCTTCCTTTCACCCTCGTTACCTGGCTACAATGGGAGCCAGATTGGCCACTTCTTGATAACAGTGATTCTGTGTTTGCTCGGCCTGGTGGTGTGCTGGGTCACGCAGCCGTGCTGTGCAGAACAGCAGGCAGGAGCTGGCTGTGGAGGTGCCCCTTCCAGAAGGCCTTGTCTGCAAGCAGCAAAGCTCCACCTAATGAAGAATCCTTTATAATGTGAATAACCCTACTGCTGAGGTCAATACATTTCAACAATACTTAATTTTTTTTGTGTGTGTGTTTTCTTGCTGTGCCTTCCCTTAATAAGAAAAAAAGAAAAAAAACCCCAGAAAACAAAAAAAGCCAAAAAAACACCATCCCAAACAAACAAAAAAAACAACCTTTTTTTTTTCTTTTAAGCACTCCTTTGCAGCATTCCTCATCAGAAGAGTTGATCTTGCTTTACAAAGCCATCCATGTCAGGGTACCTGTGGGACAGATGCAGAAATCGAAGCACCTGAGGGAAAACTGTTTACCCTGTGGCAGGAAGCGATCCCACACGCTGCCCAGTAGGCACAAAATTGACCAGAGGCACAAACAGCTCATGCGGCTTTTCAAAACTCTCTCATGGTTACTTGCTGGTCTTGCCTATCCAAACCTACTTGTCTCTGTCAAATTGCTCTGGCCCAGCTGCCAACTTGCAGTTTCTCACCCTGCAGCATGTATGATTTATCTCTCTCTCATTAACAGATCTTGAATTACTTCACACAGGGCATGAGGCCTTCAGAGAGACATCTAGAGTAGAGAAACCAAAACCCATTCCCATGGGAGGCTGCAGCTTGTGGCTCCCATGCCTGTCCTGCTGCATGGTCCTACAGGACCACCTCAAGCTTCTTGGTGGTGGCATCCTTGGGAGCCTTGGGCTGTAGGGGCGGCATGGGCCAGAGCTGAGTGTTAGGAGGGGAGAGGAGGGGCAGAAACAGCCATGAGGAGATGGGGTATTCCTTGGAATCCTGAGATGGATTTGAAGAAGAGTGAAATATTTCTTTTAAAGACTCAGGGCCTGATTTGTGCCTTCTGCTCAATGTTTTCTGAAGCTGGTAGTTAACATGACATGTCATCTTACATGCTAAAGAGAATCCAGCCTTTGTTTTTACTCTCAGGCTCAAATGTAGGCATATGAAGCCTGTTTAATCTCATAAGCAGGTGTTCTGGTTTACAGAGATTCTGAGCACCCACATCTTCAGCTGAAGTCATTGGGAATGGCCAACTATCTCCTTCTTTCCCCCACAGGAGGGAACTAGATACGCAAGTTCTTGCTCCTTTTGTTCTTAGCCCTGTTGTTGGGAAAGCTTCCACAGACAATCCAAGCATATCCAGATATTTTTCATAGAAAATGTCCTGGTCCCTTGACCAATCCCTACCACTGAATGAGATCTTTACATGGATAAAGCACACTAATATTTGTGCTTACCTCTTCTCCACACAGTTATTTGCTGCACTTCTCCAAGATGTAGGTCCTGTGGATGCTCCACCCTTCCTCCCCCCTGCAGGATTTCACAAGCCACTGAGGGCTCAATTAGCACAGATTACTGCGGATGTTCATGCAGGAGAACTTATATGTCAATCTTATTGCATTAGCAATTTCCCACAGTGATGCACAATGGAAGCCTTTTAGGAAAAACAGTTTTGAAGGTGGTATGGTTTGAACACAATGAAATGCTAATGCGATTCTGTGGACAACTGCTAGTGTGTTGTATACAGAAAGTGTTTTGTGTGTGAAATCTATCCCCACCATGCGGCTGGACAGGCTGTCTCACCTAGAGAGAAGGAGAGGTGGCCAGCAGCACTGTTGCTTCCTCCCAAAGCCTGCTACCAGTCAAAGGGGAAGCATTTCTGGAAATTCTTCCTTTTGAGTGTTTTATCCATGATCCATATGATCGATTGATTTGTATTTCACTTTCCAAGCTGTGAGATGTTAAATCATCTGCAAAAGATGTCTGCTGTGTTAACAGCAGGACTGAGTAATGCTTCAGACAGACCTCCCTGAGGTGGGATGTGCTACCATACAATATGAGGAGAACATTTGCTTTATCCTTTTTCCCTGTGTGCACTGTAAAGGCATGACCACGTTTCCAAAAGCACATTCTTTTCTAACAACTTAAGACACTAAACTTCTAGAATAGGTTCCCAATAGACTAGAGTGCCACATCCTTGGTGAAGTAATTGTTCTTTAGATGTATCCTTATTCACAACATTCTTAACACCTAAATCTAAGCAAATCCTTTTCCTAAAATGAGTATATGGGAATGACTCCAAGAATGCCAGTGATTGATAACAAGGATTACAGGATCTGATTAGTGTGGCTATAAACTTTAGGCCAGCATTGAAGCTGAAATTCTTTTCGAGTCCCCTTCTTCCTTTGTGAAGTGTTTGTTCTGGAGGCACTTGGATGCATGCTTTGTATTAGAGACGCATCAGCTTTTATTTTAAAAGCAGGAATTCTATTTTTTGCTTATTTCTAACCGTTCCATTTTTAGAAACACTAATGAGCTTTGCTACAGTTTCTCTGGGAATGGTGGGTATGTGAGGAATGCAGGACAGACTGACTATATAATGGGGATAGCTGGAGCCATGAGAAGACATTTTGGCTTCCTAGGGCAGGTTGATGCACCTCTTCATCACCCCAGTGCCTCCTGCCTTCTCCCACAGATGCATCCTCAGAGCTCCTCCATGGCATGAATGCTCCTTAGCCTTCAGCTCTGCTGGAGGAAAGCAGCTGGGAGAGGGGCTCCTCCTCAGAGATGCCGGTCTGAGTCTGGGCAAGGCAGCCTCAGGAAGGGGTAAGGCAGGGACTGGGCAAATGGGCCTTCCTCCTGCCTGCAGGGAGCAGGGTGTGAGGCAGAGAAGAGGATGTGTCCCTATGGGATTGCATCTTAGAAACTTTGGTGTGGCCCAGACAGGGAGCACTGTGCAGTTCACTCCTTATAAACATCACAGTCACTGGTTTCCTTTAAAAATTAATATCGAGGAAGGAAGTGCAGCTGGAGAGAGATGATAGTGATAAATTGGTCCGGTTTAATATTTTTACACAGACTTTGGTTGTGGTAGTTTTGTGGGGTGCCTTCAGATATTGTGGGAGATTTCCAAAGGCAAGAATTGGTGGGAATGTCCAGCCCTCTGGTTTGGATTGCCACCCTCAGCAGCTGGTTGGAAGTAGCCCAGGGGTCAAAGCCAGTGTGGCCATGCTAGCCCAGTGCTGCACCTGAAGAGAGGAGCCCTTTTGTTTGGTTGTACTAGGGGATGTAGGGTCATAAGGGCTCATCTCAAGGGGTTTTCCAGTCCCTTCTTCCTCCCCAAGACCAGCACAGTTATTCTTGAAGCAAGCTCTATAAAATGCACTCAGAGACTTCCAGCAGCAACTATCCCAACATGTATCTATCCTACTCGTATGCTCTCCCTGATTTTTCAAGTGGACATGAAAGACAGATCACCCCTATCCTGTAGGCAACAGCCTTTGCTAATGGAGGTACTGTTACCATGCCCATGCACCTCTGTTCTCCCCATCTTATGTCACTCTAATGAAGCTTTGTTAAAGCATCTGCCAATGTGCTCATCCAGAGCAGTCCCACAGCAGGAATTGGTACATACCTTCCTAATCAGACATCATGGGCATACCAAACATGACCTGGATACTTAACTTTCTTTTGCAACAGAATTTATGCTTCTGAAAGTCTTCTGCAAGTGTTTGGCCTGTGGAAGTGCACATAGCTGTGTTAAGGTGTGCAGCTTATATACCTGAATCTTTCCTTCTTTCTATCAAGTAAGAATGTGGTATTCCTGTCAAGAGAAGCTAAAAGATGCAGAGTAGATGAGGTAATACTTGAGTGGTTACATGAGGTCAGAAAAATTATGTGGATGTCACAAATTTTTAGTCACTAGCGTCAATTTTTGTTCTTACTTTATTTGGGAGGCAGTGAGTTCAGGTGAAGGCTCCACAGGGTGAACAAGTGGCTGGAGAACCATGAGGTGCTGTGAGATTTGCTTTGTGGTATTGATGCTTGCACATAAAGTTCACTGTAGAAGGGTTTTCTGAACAAACTTGAAAAAGACTCAAGAAAATGTGTTTCAGAAGCTTGTATTATTCATATAAGCTTATACGAATAAAGAACAAGTTTCGCCAGGGCTGTGTGAAACATGGATAAATTTGAGCCTCAAACACTCTACCTCCTATCATTGAATCTGTTTTTAGTTGGAGCAGTCCAAGGTCAAACCAGGAAGAAATTTAATTTCTTAATTTAAAAACAAACACCTTCTTTACATCCTATTAAATTAAAACCCTAGGTGTTAAGTTCTACGGTTGTGGAACAAGTTTGCAACAGTGTAAAGAATAATTCATTCACTGTATTTTTTTTGTGTGTGAAAGACAGTGGTTTCAGGTAGATTCGTAACAGCACCCTTGTCTGGTGGGTCCCAAGGAAAACAAGAAGCCTCAGGGGATTCAAGTTGATGTTGAGGGTGCTATGAGTGGAACGAGTGATTTACATGCTTCAAAAATAACATGTGGCCACTGTTGCTGAGCCATGAGTTGATTGCTGGACTGTGCTGCTCAGGCATGTGCTTTCCCTCTGCTCTCCTGGAATGAGTGCACATGTGAAACCTCTGCTGCCCAGCTCCAAGTTGCTGTGTGGACAAAAAAACCGAAAAGGGTTGATGCATGAGGCCCAAGGCAAGGTTGGTGAGCTTTGCCACTCATTTGAGACCCGCACATTTGTACACACATTTGGTTTTTTGTCTGTTTGTTGTTTGTTTGTTTGTTTGTTTTAAGACCCTTTTCCCTGCTGATGTATAGAAGATCCTTATAATGAGTGGCAATGATGGTTTGACTCAGGAGGTTCTTTGCCAGCCCTGGGTGTGTGCAGGCTGCTGCCAGCTGGGTGCATTTGAAAACATACCAAGAATTAGTTAATTTAAGAAAACTCACATGCTTCTCTCTTTCATAGTAGGTAGAAGTAACTGAATCAGGGCTAGGTAAAAATAACTAAGAACATGTTCACTGCATTCCTCTTCACATTGACTGACTGAAACAATTTTCTCCCTTCCAGTTCTGTTGTGATTTAGTCTCTGAGTGTCAGACTTGCAGCTATAATTGTCTCACTGCCGCCTGCATCTCCAAGAACTGCACAGCTTATGTCTAGACGACCCTCTGAGAAATCTCCCTCTGTGGCCTTACTTAGCTGTTGCAGTGACACTGAGACTGATGATGTCAGTCGAGACAGATAGCCATGCCTCTCACCATGCAGTTTGCCCAGGCAAGTGCTGGAGTGGAGGCAGCACCCTGGAGGTTTATGCCAAGACCAGAAGCACAAACACATCTGCCCACACCTGTGCTTACATACACATACACAAATACACTTTTGAGTGAGGTTGGACACTTTGCTTTTACACAGTGGTGTTTTAAGTTTGTTTTTGTTAGCATCCATGAAGGTTTTCCTTTTTGTCTTCTGCAAAAAGCTTAGAGTGAAATTTAACAAGGACTGGTACAATTTCCCTGCTATGCCTATGGGAATGAAATTCCCCCAGCCTGAGGGAATGGTATCAAGCTGTGTCAGGGAAGGTTTAGGTTGAATATCAGTAAAAGTTTCTTTACTCAGAGGGTGGTTGGGCACTGGAACAGGCTGCCCAGGGCAGTGGTCACAGCACCAAGCCTGACAGAGTTCAAGAAGTGTTTGGACAATGTTCTGAGGCACACGGATTTGACTCTTTGGGTGGCCTGTGCAGGGCCAGGGTTTTGATGACCCTAGTGGGTCCCTTTCAACTCAGGATATTCTATAATTCTGTGATTCTATGACAACCGAATTTGAGGAAACTTCATCAGCGTGTTGGACTACACAGGCATTCTGCTGAGGAGTGTTGTGAGTCTTCCCTGACACAATGGATTCTTTTTACATTAGTTAAAATCTAAACTTCAAAATCTTTCCATAGTAGAGATGTCAGCATGTTGGAACGAGACACAGAGGAGGGCACCTTTAATTTCCATGAGCTCTGGAACCCCTCTTATTGACTTCATTAGGACTTGGCTCTGTAGCAGGATGCCACACAGAAGGAACAAGGCAGGCAGTAGCAGGTGAAGGGAAAGCTAATCATACTTTATTCTACATTCTTCTTCATCTGACTCCGTATATACAGTTTGTACAGAGGCCAAGAGATTGGTCAATCAGGTTGCCACCTCTTTGACCTGGATGGTGAATACCACTATCAATCACATTCTCCTCCCAGAGGAGAAATATGAAAAACAATCTAAAAATATACATTGATTATGTTGAGGCTGTGTGAGAATCTACTTGCAAGATTCCAAACACTCACGAGCTAGAAAACTGAGGGCAACATTGCTCCAGTTAGGAAATTGTAAGCCCACAGTTATGGTGGACTTTGCTCTTCTCCTGGCCTCTCAGGCTCTTTAGTACCACAGTAGAAGTTACTGAACTGAAGCTCCTGGAGCAACACATTTCTTCTGCTGACCTGAGGACCTACAGGCTATTTCTACTGGAAGGTGAAAAATGGGCATAGGAGGAGGAAAAAATATCCTGGTCCTTTCCACTTCATGTCCATTTTGCTGACTCTTAGTCTTGCAGCCATTCAGACTTGAGGTGCCTCATCTCACACAGCATTAGCTGTATGCAGTGCCTGATTTTGCTTTTTCCCCTAGATGTTTACCTTTAGGTGGAACAGTCCATGACATGTACACACATATTTTTCTCAAATACATATTTAGGGACTTGAGGATGGGTAGTTCAGATATGGGTGTCAAAAATTTGGAAAATGGTTTTGGACAATGGTTGTCTCACCCTCCAAAACATGGTGGCTCTATACTGAATTATTATTAGTAATAAGTTCCCTGTTCCCTCCTAACTCTTGAACTACGCACAAGAGTGGTTTGGGGGATTGCTGCTGGGACAGACCAAAGCTGTTCCAGATGCTGCGGTAATAACATGCTACAGGTAATAAAATTCCTGTGCCCAGAGATGTTTCCCACCACTAGTGTGTCGCAGCAATAGTAGACACCCTGTGTTTAGGGAGAATGGAGCCAGTGAACTGGGCTGACATGTTTCCAGTCCCACCTTCTCCTGCAGGCCACAGAAACAAAAGGGTGGGTCCATGCTCATGCCCCATACATCTTCTACCTCTTCCCTAAATCAAGCTTCAGATCTTAGGCTAAACTCAGAGAGGGAATAAAGATTTACAGCATGGAAGACTGACCATGTTTAGTGTTGACCAGTCACTTAGCTGACAGATAGACAAAGCCTTCCCTGTAGTCCCAGAGGAGGGAATCATGTTAGGAATGTATCCTGAATGATGCTTGACTTGTCCTCATGATAGCACAACATATTGTCACTGAGGGAGATAGGGCTGACCAGACCAGAAATTCCATCATTGTATAATGGACATGTGCTGGGAATATGAATCAAAACTGTAACACTTCCCTCCCCACCACCACTCTAAACTGCGTCGAGCATCAAGAAACACAATGGATCATCACCACAGAAAACACATCAAGTGTGGGTTTGAAACATTCCAGCTGGGTAGGCAAGTTGCCTGTTACCAAAGGCATACAGCTTAAGCAACTACTGTCCTGAAAGAGTGTTAATATTAAATTGTGAATTGACAGCTCTGTCATTGCAACCCTGGAGCAGAGTGGCTGCCTCGCTATTTCGCAATGGAGAATCTAAGCATAGGAACACAGGGCTTAGTCTGCTGAATAGTGTGCAGTATTATGTAATTTAATAACATTAAATTAGGATGTTCTGATAATATTATTTGAAAGCTGTTTAGTTTGTTTAATATCATTTATACTTTATATGGCAGCTGAATTTGGGGGAAAAAAGATTTTAGAAGAAATTGGGGGGAGGGCGGTAGGAAATTGTGCAATATACTTATCTGAGACTACATCACATGGTCTGCAAAGCACAGCTTTTGCTTTTATACACATAGTCTTGGCGACTCTCCCACTAGCAACAATAGTGCTCAGACTCATACTGATGTCACTGTTGAGTTATTTAATTTGACTGAACGAGATTAATGTGTTTATTTAAAACCTTAGTCAAAATGGAAAAGAAAATCTCGGGACAATGCTTTTATGTGAACATGTGTGTTTTCACTTCTGATGGTTGCAATGTTGCATTAACTTATCAGGAACAGTTGTTTACACATGCCAGTGCCCAGGAGACCCCCTCAGATAAGAAGTGTGACCCATTTTCCCTCTCAGCATAGAGCAGAGACTTCTACACTGCTACTGGTCCAGTGGGATTTCATCCCAGGCTTTCCTTGCTTCCTGTTGCTGCTTTCAGGATTTATCCACACTGATCCCAGCATTGTTTTATTTTCTCATGTGAGGATGGGGCTTGGTGCCGCCAGGCAATGACAGCAGTGTGGTTGTGGATCCTCCACAGGTTCTCACCAGGGCAGCGAGGGACAGACACCTCCACTGCACAGAATGTCTGGATGGGGCTGGTGCTGGACTCTGTAAGCTGAGAGTGCTCCTGCAAAGGCTGGAGCTTGCCTGCCTAAACTTTATCCGCATTATGTTTTACAAACAGATTGAGGGTATCACTCAATCTGTTTGTAAAATGTCACCCTGATTTTACTTCATTCTCATGTGTACCCTCTAAGCATTTGGAATAGGCTTTGGTTTGTCTAGAGGCAGTAGTAACTATAAATACCCCAGGTCACTGGACATTTACTAATTAAGAGCAGGGGAAAAAGTCTGGAATCTGAAGTTTCTTTTTGTATGGTGGGACAGGTTTGCACAGTTCCGTGGAATCAGTCTTTGACTGATGAAGGGCACGAGTGAGAGGATTTCTGCCATGCTCTGTCAAGAGCCTCTCTTGATGGTCAAGGGCAAATGGACACACACATAGGTTGATAATATAGAGATTTCATAAGCCAGAGCTCTGTACTCTGGTGGGTGCCTGAAGCAAGGTGTACCTGTTCTGCCTTCCAGATTTGTAGTTCCTCTGTGCATATTTTCATGGTGCTTGGCATATGAAAATCTTGGGGAGGAACAGCTGCTGCTAAAGAATTGCTTTCATGATTTCTCCTCTATGGGGCCAAATGCTTCCATCCTCCTAGTGCAGTGGAAAGTTTTTGGGACTTTGAGCCCCTTCCCTCACCATTCCTGCTGTTGTGGAGGAAGGGAAAAAACTTGTTAAATTTCCATGTATCTGCATTTCTCAGGGTGATGGGCATCTCAAGGGGTAATGCAGTGGGGCATAGGGACGGGCATGAGGACAAAACAGAAGAGCTGGGAGGAAAACAGCTTTAGGCAGTCCCTGGTCCTCAGTAAACATCACAGCCTGTCCAAGAGGCTGTGCTGCCCTAGGCCATGTGTGCTCACACTGCAGCATGCTCCAAAGCTGGGTGGCACTGAGAGTATCTGAGTATGCCAAGGAGCCAGTCTTTGGGATTGGCCTCCTGTCTCACTGTATTATACCTGTGTCTGCACAGGGTGTCCCCAGGTGCCCTTTGAACTCTTACAAAGAGTGTACACTTAAGGAAATTGCACAAAAATATGGTTTGTGAAGCTCTGCCACTCCTTGTGCTGGGCAACATCTGTCTCATCAGTGGCTGCCTAAGTGGTGCTGAGGACTGTGAGCAGGCCTTTATTGGTGGGGGTAAAAAGGTCCACAAGGGTGGGCTAGGGCTGTCATGGAGCTGCTTTGCTAGAGGCATCCCTTTGGAAGCTGCCCTCATCTCCTCTTTTAAGTGCCCTCTGTGTAATTCAGACCTTTGGACTTGCTATGCACAGGGGGTCCATGAAATATATTTAAAGCAGTAAATAGCTTGACGTACAAGGATATTTTTCCTCAGAGTTCCAGTCAGTGGAAATATGTAATTTTCAGCTAAAATTAGACTGGCTCCAGCTATATGAAGGAAAAAAAAAAAAAGGAAAAGCCCTCAAGAACTAGTCTTTCTGTTGGACTTTGTCAGATGTAGCAACTCCTAGCAAAAATAACTCAGGATCCATCCAGCACAAACTGTGTCCAAAAGTCTGTGATTTGGATCCAGAAAGCTGTGAACTGTTGAAGAGAGAGAAACAGACTGTGTAGGCAAAAAAGGTTTTTTTCTTCCATGTAGGAAAATATAAATAAGTTTAGAGAATACTAGTACATCTTTCAAAAGCCTTAAATGAGATCTAGGAATAGTTTAAATTAATTTTGCAGTTAATATTTTACAACTCCTGACAGCACAGTGAGATTGGAGTGGCAGAGAGGGAATTGAAATCAGAACAGTATTCTACTCATTGCTTCCATAAAATTTGATATTACAGATTTATTTTCATAGAAGATGATTGAGCTGAAGCTACAGCTACCAGTGTATAAAAAAGAGGGTAAATTGTCTTACGTACTAAAAATAATCTTAGTCCTGTAACCATTTGCCTCTGCAAATTAAACTCTGAACACAAGTTGAAGTGACTGAATACTTAACAGTTTCCATGGTCCAACTCTAAAATGAGAGGGGTGGATAGTGGGGAGGAGAAGCTTGGGCCCAAAATAAACATCAAAAACCAAACAGAAAACCACTGAAAATTAACTACACATTTTGAATAATTTCTCTTTCAAAATATTTTATTGAAGGAACAATGAAAATAGTGTGTGAAGCCTAACCATGTATTGTGTTGCTGTTCCAGGATTCATCAGCAGTTTCTTCATGTTTGGAAAGTTCTGAGACCCACCCTGTCAGACTACTTGTAACTAGTGCCCAAGACTACAAAAACGTATGTGTGAAAGAACCTTTCCGTGAAGGAAGTGTCCATCACAATAGTGTGGAAACTCCGTGCAGGCCTTGCAAGGCAGGAGAGCAGTTTGTGCTTCTGTTGACACTCGTGCGTAATCTCTGCTTCTTATGCACTCCAGCACCCCTATCAGTTCCTTGTTCTCCTTCACCAGCCCCGCAGTGAAAAGGCTGCTGGGCTGGAAACAAGGAGATGAAGAGGAAAAGTGGGCAGAAAAAGCTGTTGATTCCTTGGTGAAGAAGTTAAAGAAGAAGAAAGGAGCCATGGAAGAACTGGAGAGGGCTCTGAGCTGCCCGGGTCAGCCCAGTAAATGTGTCACGATCCCGCGTTCCCTGGACGGGCGGCTGCAGGTTTCTCACCGCAAGGGGCTTCCCCACGTCATATACTGCAGAGTGTGGCGCTGGCCTGATTTACAGTCTCACCATGAGCTGAAACCGCTGGAATGTTGTGAGTTCCCATTTGGCTCGAAACAGAAAGAAGTGTGCATCAACCCCTACCATTACCGGCGGGTGGAAACCCCAGGTAATTATGTCATCTGCAAATGATTCGCATCTCTGTGTTAGCTCTTGCTCTGGCAGGTCTAGTCTTGGTGCATCCTACAGCTGTGCTCTGAAATGGGAAAAGGCAGGCTCCATCTGATTGTAGGATCTTGGGTCTTACCCTGCCCGGTGCTATCATAGCTCTGGCAGCCAGGATTAGGGAGGGAGTAAGGAGCCCCTCTCCCCTTGGGATCTGCATCCCATCAGACCCCTGAGGGCACCCGGATCTTGTCCAAGGTGCTGAAAGCAGCTTCCTCTCCATGCACGTGGGTGCTGAATCCTCCCCATCTGAACTGCTGGCCATTTGCATGAAGCCTGGGCACCAGCCTGGCCTCACCACTATGGTGAGATTTATGTCTCATTGAAAACCAGCTGTTGACTCATTAAACCCCAGGAAACACTAGCTCTCTCTTTAAAGATAAGGGTTGTAGTAAGATGGCATATTTTGCAGTGAATACGAAACCAGGTCAGTTGATTCTCTCTAAAATACCTGGTGGCCTGCCTTAAGTGGGATTTACTTACCTAAATGGAGAGTTTGTGTGAAATAAATCCACCATGTTCCCATAAAACTTTGAAATTTTCCACTGATAATCCTCTTTGGATTGCACTAAAAACTTATGACCTCACTGAAAGGTCATTTAATAGGGTTTTATGTCAATTAAACAGCTGCTAAAAAATGGTAGTATTCAGTGTTGACTTTTATTGGGATATTAGTAATCAGGGCTGGTAAAGGTCTTGAGCAGTCATCCTGTTTTCCTCTGCCCAGACTCCCAAACCAAACCAAATTACCAGCTACATTCCTGACAGACCTTTCCTAATGAGCTCTAAAAATCCCATGTGATAAAGGCTCTACAACACCCCCAGGCAAGTGAATCTATTGCTTTGCTATCCTTACAGTTCAAAATGATTTCTAATGTCTAACCTTCTAGCTCTCGCTTGCTGCCAAAAATCACGGTAATTTAATTTACTAATGGATACAGTTGGTAAGTGTATACTTTTTATTGTGAGATTACTCCTTGTCTGGCATGAACTTTACTCTGAGGTGACATTAGGATCAGATAAGTGAACTGTGGGATGTTTCTTTTCACACAGATGAAATAAGGGAAAGACATTTGTTAACATTTGTTAAACACCAGAGGCTGCTTCCTCTTCTGGTAATCCTTCCAGTACAGCAAAGCTGTCACTGTGAAGTTGTATCTGATCTGCTGCAACCATTGTCAAAACTTTTATATTTTACAGCTACACTGAGTGGTGCTTGTTGTCAACAGTTTTCAGTGGAAAGAGCTGATCTCACGCCTTGCTAAAGTAAACTCTTCAATAATTTAAGAAAAGATGCTCATAAAATATCCCATTTTTTTGTTTATTGCACTTCTTTATTTGCAGGCTGCAGTCTTTAGTGTCTTCTCATTTCTCCTGGTGTAACTTCAGTGCAGTTAATGGAGTCTCCTCAGTACAGTAGCTGACAGCACTGAACGGTGCTGATTTCAACCCTGGTTTTCTCATCTGTTCAGTGCCAACTAACAAACACTGCTAATGGAATAGTCCAGCAGCTGCTAAATGGCTGCCAAAGCTTGTTGCTCTGATCCTGAAACTCAGAAGCTTTCAGCTGTGAACATGTCTCTATTGTTTGTCTGTGCAGCAGACTGGCAGTATCTCTGCTAATGAAGTAGAAGGGGACAAGGTGCAGGTCTGGGTACTGCTGAATTGGTAACATGATGCCAGGAACAACTTTGAGCTGTGTGGATTCATGAGGACTAGTAGCTCTCAGAGTGCAGGGGTAGCCTACAGGAGGGACTTTGGGCACTTTGGACTTGGCCACCTTGTTTTGGAGGTGAAAGTGAGTGCAGCTGTGAGGACACAAGCTGTGCTGTTCAAGTTCTCCACAAAACCCAGGAATTGTTCTAAGGCTGTTGTATTCACCCCTACAACTCTGCTTACAGGGACAGCTCAGAAGCTGAAGCTCACAGCTATAGTATATATTTGTATAGTATAGCAAAGAGTGCAGCCCACTCAGGTGTTCTGGGGCAGCAGCAGGAAAGAGAGCTGCACCACTGCACGTGGTGTAATGCAGCTCCAGTTAGAGAGCAGTGCTGCAAGGAGGTGTTGGCAAGGCAAGAGAACAAATAAACTTCATGAGAAAGTGGTAGCAGTGAGATCACCACAGAAAAGGCTGGGAGTGGTTGATTTAGGTGCTGGTCTGTTTAAACAACAGTCCTCTTTTAACTGCAGGAAATCTGCATCTTGCTGTTCGTGATCTTAGGCTTATATGAGATTCTCTGAGTCTCATCCTCTGGACCTAAAGAATCCACCCACTGAATAAGTCAACACTCTATTTTTTATGATTCACATACCAGTATTATTTTCATACAAGTGTCCATCCTTTCAGGGGCCATTCAACACTGCAGACTTTCTTGCTGAGTCAACAACTCTATGACCAGGTCCATTAACTTTAATCCAGAACGAAAAAGTTGTGTCAAAAATGGGAGGGCCTCACCCTTTCTTTGACAGCCTGGCAAATCCCTAGACCTCTGTTACTAGAGTACAGGTTTGAAATCTGGTCAGAGATTCAGGGATTTCATTACTTCTGCTTTGTCCTCAGGTTGCCCTGTCCCATTTTAGGTTCTGCTACTGGTACTGCAGAGATTACACATGGCTTTTATTGCTGCTACAGGTATTCCTGGCAGATCTCTTCTCAGGTCTGCTGAATAGCAGGTGCCACTTAGGAAAAAAAACGGAAAATATTTCCTCTATGTGTGCAACATCCCACTGCAGAGGAGTTAGGCCACCTAATCTGAAGGAAGTAGGTATGTTGGTTATGCTCTGCTTCCCCCTTCATTGTTGCCTTCAAAGAGCTTCTCAGAAGTTTGGTTTGTTGTCAGCAGAAGCTGCCTGAACATGTACCCTATTGTTTTTATATGAGATAATTAATGTGTAAGTATTGCAAATTTGAGGGTGCACCATTGCTGAAGACAGGAGAATTTTTGGCTTAGACTAACTGACTGTTTTCATGAAGCCTGAGTGGGACTAAGATGTGATAGCCTCGCAGGTGGAAGACCACCTGATGGCCTCACTGTTGGCCATGTGTTTGGGAGTAGTCATGGGCACAGGGAATAGATGGATCTCACTGGACAGTGGTCTCCAAAAATAGTAAACTGTGCAGAGATGGATTAATGTGTGAGAAATCACAGTGTGGATGTTGTACCTGAAATTAAAATGATAAGTTTGCTTACTAGCATCTGAAGTCACAGGCTCTGGGCACAGCCAGGTTCCCAGCAACAGCTGTTGAAGCTAAAGGGAATGGGAGAAAGGCATGAAAGGCAGTGGCAGGACTTAGGACATGACTGTATTTGTCTTCAGCTGAACAAAGATCATCAACACTTCAGCATGCATGGAAAAAAGGATACACCTCTGGCTCTTGGTGGACAATAACAGGTAGAAGAAAAGGATCCCAATGAGTGGAGAAAATGCTAATAATTTATGATGACAGACAGGTCTCAACACACTCAGTAACTCAGTTTTATGCCTCTGGTCACACTTCCTTCAGAGTGGTTGAGCCCTGGAGAGTGACATGTTACCAAAACAACAAGGAGAACGATAGCCCTGGGGGCTACTCTTAGCCACAAACAAGAAAATCTCTGAATGCCTCCCCACCACACAGGCTTTTGCCCTCTGGGCAGTCACAGAACAGTCGATGGAAAGAGTGAGTGAGGTGGCAAAAACTATTCAGCAGAGCAGAAATTAAGAGTGCCATGGTCAGAGCCGGGAAGGAGTTCAAGGCTTGAAAATTCTTCCTGCTGACTCACTCAAGGCAAATCAAAGGCTTTCCCTGGCAAAGGCTGTTCACACATCCAGATTCTCAGCTTTCATTTAGAGGAGGAGTTGAGTTCTCAGGGGGCTGAAGGAAGCAGCTCCCTTAGCTGTGGTACCCACAGTGAGGTGTCAGCCTCTCAACACTGCACAGTGTTGCTGCACACACCTGTCCCTTGCTCAGCACCTCTGCTGGGTGCAAAGAGATCACCAGCTCCTCATTTTCGGAGGCTGCTGGTCAGAGCTGGCTGATCAGCGGCAGACCTGACAAGCATCATACCAGTTTCATGGAGCTGCTGAGGAAAACTCCAGAAGCAGCAAAGGAAAACTGCAGAAGCAGCAACAGCTTACAGCCTGGAGCTGTTCACAAGAGCATGGGATGGGAGGAATACAGCTCACCAAAACCACATCTGCAGTGATGGTACTGGTCTTGTTCCAGTATATAGCAGAAAAAGAGTTTATTCCTCTCCACTGGCTTTGAAGAGATTCACAGGGGACTGGGCAGTGCTTGACAGATGTGAATACTTGTATTGTCTGAATGAATCCTGCCTGGATGTTTAAAGCTAAAAGAACAGTAAAGAAGCAGAAATACCTTTCTCTACCAAACAGCATAAGAAAGTGGCAGCAGACTCTTCATGCCACAAAGAGGGGCATACATATGAGAGGCAGAAGGAAAGAAAGTAGTCTCCAGAGCACCAATCCTTGTCCTGGCCAGAGGCTAATTAGCAATGCATTGGGCCAGAGAAGCATGTGTGTGGAGTGTCCTAACAGGTATCCCAGTGCCTGTGTTTCCAGGCAGGTGAGAAGATAACTTCTGCAGTGAACTCCCTGCCATCAGTCCAATCTTTTGCATAGTTTTAGGGCTCAGTTCATCAGGTCATGGGTGACTAGCAAATTCCCAGTGGTATATTCCAGTGGGTGGGCAGACATGTTGTTTAACCCCACCTCTACTGCAGCACAGTGCTACATCGAGCAAGAAGCTGTAAAACCATTGTTGGTGCAAGGCACTATAAATGCCCCAGCTCTCTGAGCAGCTGATGTGCATTCCAAGCAGAGCTCCTGCAGCCTCTTCTCATGCACATGTTTTGCATTATCTATACATTATTTGCTTTATTCAATAGCAATTATTCCACTCTTTCATTAAGCTGGATGAGAGTTTGCTCTAATTAAAAGTTGTTAGCTCACCTACCTAAAAAGAATTTGCCTTACCTAGACAGAGCTTTTTGGCGCAAGTGATATGTTAAAACACATTCAAACTTTAAAGTCCCATCAACATTTAAAACCAAGAGTGCACATCGCTCTTTGTTTCCATAAACTAGTAAGGATAGACTGGAAGATGATATGCTGCTGGGTTTTAGGCCAGAGGAACTCTGGATACTAGGTCAATAAATACAAGCCTGCTGAATTTTGCCCTATGCTGGGACAATTCATCCTTCTCACAATAACTCAAATTACCTTCTTATCTTCTTTGGTGGCTTTTAGAACTGCACAATACCAACTGGGAATTTGTTCCCCCTACCTGTGTTGAAAGTCTTAACAAAGATAATTAGGCACTATGTGAGCTAGTAACTAATAGAGAAATCTTGGGGTACAGGAATCACCCATTCTAGGTGCTGCTCTCCCCACCATGGGAAGACACAGTTAAAGCCTCAGGTTGAACTCTCATATTCAAAACTATTCAGCAATCCACCTTGTGTTCCAGCCTAGGGACTGCATCTTCATAGGTATTTCACTAGTCAGGATTTTCAAAGTATTTTGAGTCTTAATTCTACTCTTGCTTCTCATATGTCCAAATCCAAAACAATTTGGGTCAACTTTGGGTTTCTCAAAGGGGCAATGCTGTTAACAGAGCTGACAGTGTGAGATGAAAGTGAAGAGAGTTTGTGGATAGGCAGTAGCTTCTACTAGACTAATTTTTAAATGGGTTAATTTGGATTTCAGTTTTCTGACCTGCGTTTTTCATGTCCTAAATACCAACCACTGACATATGCCTTCTTATGCTAGATCTTTTCTAACTATATTGCAAGAGCTAAATTGATATGGCTGCAATGTTTGAATTGCCATTTACATTTCCTTTTAAAGATCCCACTGTCTGTCTGGCAGCATTTTCAAGTACCTGACAACACTTTAGATCTGGTGTCTGGCTTCAGGTCTGTACTTCCTTTTGTCCATCTGTAACACACTGGTAGTAAAATATGCAGTGTATTGCAGAGTACTATTAATTGTTATTAAACTTGGCTGTGAATTTGGCACATCCTGGTGCTAATATTTAGAAAACTCCGGACATGTTCAGTTTTCGAAGAAAGAAGGTATAGGTAATTTTGAAAGGGAGAGATGTACCACCTGAATTTCTGCATGCCATACCTGTGAATTTTATGGTGCCTTGCTGAAGCCAAGATTCCTTATTTTGCATGTGGAACTGCTGTAACTGGCTACAGATCAGGAGAAAAATGTCCAAGATTTCAGCTTTTGATTCTTGGGTTTGGACAGGTTTGTTACTCTTCAATGACTTGTATGCAGACAGCAATATTTGAGCAGCATGGAATACGCCTCTTTTTAACTTACAACAAGGTATACTTTCAAAAAGTAAATTAACCATTTTTTTGTGTTGTTTTTGTTTTCAGTGCTACCTCCTGTACTTGTTCCAAGACACAGCGAGTTTAACCCTCACCTCAGCCTCCTTGCCAAGTTTCGAAACACTTCTCTGCACAGCGAGCCACTGATGCCGCACAATGCCACTTACCCAGATTCTTTCCAGCATCCTCCATGCACCCCTTTCCCATCATCCCCCAGCCACATGTTCTCCCAGTCACCTAACAGCATCAGCTACCCCAATTCACCAGAAAGCTCTTCAGGACCAGGAAGTCCCTATCAGCTCACGGGTAAGAATGAGCTTTGCGACACCCTGACTGAGGCATTTCAGGGTCTTGCTGGGCCTGGGGTCAGGTGACAATTCTGTGCTCCCTCCAGACTGTAACTGCAGATTGAACTGTTGGATGGAATGGGCTTGGAATGTGATTTCTTGTGACTGTCTCTTGTATGTTGTGTCTCAGTCCTTCTGACAGATGCTCAAGAGATTGAGAACTGTAGTCATCCTGCTCCTAGAAGTGCCTGTGTGAGATGCCATGATTATTGTGGGGGGGAAAAATGAGGAGACAAGCAGGTGTCCCAGGCCACCTTCTGTCCAAAGCTGCCTATCCAAGCTTCTGGTACAATTCATGGAAAAGAGCACTTGCAAGACCTAAGTTAGGGACCTAGAATGGTCAGGGTAGGAATCTTTAGAAACTCCATCAAGAGACAGGATAAAATGGGGAAATTGGTGTGCAGAAAATTTTTTAAGTTTATGGCAATCCCACTGACTGTATAAATTTCAGAAAGTTAAGGTGTTTAACAATCTGGCCCACCACTTGGAGAAGTCACCAGGCAAGTTCCTATGACTTTGGAACATGTTCCACAGTTCTGAGATTAGCAGGTTTATGTCACTCAGATTGTTTGTGTTGTGAACTCCTGACTTAGTCGAGCTCTAATTACCTGAAAATTAATTTAACTGTGCTTTTGCTGTTAATGCAACACAGCTAAGAGCTAGTTTTAATATCAAAACATGGTTCAGATTCACTTCAGCACTTTAACTTCCAGATAGTTTCAGCTATGCCAGCTTTTTCATGAAGATGAATTCAGGTCAGAATCTTGTAATTTAAGATTTTAGTGTCTCAACTATGAAGCATTTAAATTCAGGTCCTTAATGATATGCCTATTTCATTTTAAGTGCAAGAAAGATGTTTATTTTACAAGGTGTTTGTAGCATTTGAACTTCCTTTTAAGCTGAATACTTCCAACACAGTGTGATGTTTTTCCTTCCCTCTTCATTCATTGAATGTGCCTTCATTCATTTCTTCTCTAGATCTGTATTTCTGATTAAATCATATTTAGCAACACTGAAACATTTAATCAAGTAGTAAGACTTGTTTGTCTTCTCCAATATTTTTCTTTTACCTCTGTGTAACTAAGCTGGATTCAGTGGAGCTGGTCCTGACAGGTAAATCAGGCCCATTCCAGCTGTGTAATGACTCTGACTCGTGCATTTAACTGAACTTGGGACCTTGCAAAGCTACTTAATAATGGAAGTGGCTCAACATGAGCTTCAGTATATCACAACACATGGCATACTGATAAGCATAATTTGCCTGTGTAACAATCAGGGATGGAAGGCTATCTAAAGCAAACTAGAGTCACATCAAGAACTTTGAGAGGGATTGCTGTGACAAAATATAGATGTCAACAATGAAGGTTTCTGCATCTCATGGAATTGTCTATACTCTCCTTGTAATCAGTGGAGGAAAAAAGACACTCCTAAAATAAGATTCATTGCATCTTCTTGTGTATGTCCAATACACTGTGTCTGCAGGTTCCTATTTTTCTTTAGTGGGTATAAGGAGATGTAAATGTGACTAGTTTAGGGGAAGACATTAAAAATACTCATATAACCACATGATTCTGTGATTGTATTCCTTTCTGTAACTTATTTTCTCCTCCACTATTTCTTGATTCTGTTTTACTATTTTTCTGTTGGAGGGTTATGTCATCTAAGTGCTAGAAATATCATATAGTGCATGAAATTCCTAGGTCTTGAGCAGTGCTTAAATAGAATAGAATAATATGGAAGATTCAGTGGTTGTCCCATGAGACAGTTCACAGTTACCCACTCCAGGTCAAGTTGCTCCATTTTGAGGACCAAGAGACCCCAAACAGAAGAGGGAATTTCAGTCTGGAACCAAGTTAAACCCTTCTTAAAGAGGCCCTTGGTTCTGCAAGCTTGCATATGGCTGTAATTTGCATATAGGCCCATTGACTTACTGTTCAAAACTACACACTTTTAGTGCTTATGCACTGAATGTTGACATTTTATAATACGAAAATGAAGTCCTTTTTGATTTGGCTTTCTAAAACCTCCAGCCTTTCTCAATAATCCTCACTATAGAGTCACCTTCTAGCTCATGTTGCTGTAAATGAAAAAAATCAGGAGCTGAGCAGTTGTGACTTGATACTTTTCCTCCCAATGTTTTTATGACATCTATTGCTCTTTGATGGGAGAGTGAACAGACCAGGAGAGGGACAGACTTCCCTTGTAGGACAGAGGGAAAAAGAACAAGTCTGGAGGGAGTTTTGCCAGGTCTGATTCCTATAGCTTTCCACAGGCTTTTTTTGCAGATTATGAAGAAAGAGAGCTTTCTCCCAAAAGATCAAATAAAGTTAGCTTCTGCTCTTAAATCATCCTCCTCAAGTTTTAAATTAAAGAGAGAATTCTGGAAATAATGGATGAAACTGCATTACTTTTTTAGGGTAACAACTGGTGTTAACAGAGAACTTGATTTTACACAGGTCTAGGCCAGAGGCACTGTTGTGACCATCCGTCTCTCTTTCAAGCGCTGCATGTCCAACATGGCAGCTTTTCCTTCCTATCTTTGCTGAACATGCAGTGGCCTTAATCTAGAAATTGAAGGGAGCTCAGATTCAGATTTGTGCTTTTTCCAGTCTTCTCAAGCCAAACAATGCCGAAGTAATAAAATATTCACTAGGAAAAAAAAAAAAAACAACAAACAGAAGGAATTTATCAAGATACTGACTTAGGTGTCTTTCTTCCTTTCTTTCTCCTTTCTTTTTTCTTTCTTTCTGTAGTGGAAACTCCACCTCCACCCTACCATGCAAGAGAACCTCCAGGAATCCACAATGGACGGTCAATGGATGCAATAGCTGAAAGTCAACTAGTGCTGTCTTTGCCCAATGGAGGTAAATCTGCCGATGGAGAAGCTGAAAGTAAATAACCATTTGTACTATTCTTTAAATAAAATCTGTTAAGAAAAAAAAAATTGTTATTTGTACAAGGAGGTTTAGTGGTCTGTAATAATAAGTTTCAGGCAGTTTTGCAGTAAGACTGTGTGCTAGATCCATCCATTAGCTGTCAGGATAGGTTGATGTAATATTTCCATGAATTATGTGCGAAGTTACAGAGTTTAGGCCTTATTTGCATCCATGGACTATTACAGTTAAAAAGCTGTTAATGAAAGCAAACACTGTTATCTACATTGTGAAGATAAACATATCAAATCAAGGATGGTGGGGCAATATAACACACAAAAGCATTATCAATATCAGAACTGATTTCTTTATCACCTTCAGCTCTAGATTTCAAGTACTTTAAAGCCTTATGGTAGGGGCCTTTTCACTGCCATCTTTGTATTAATGTTACCTTACTGGCTGGCTAGAAAAGAAAAGGACATGTTCTAGTGGAGTACAAAGATATTTTGACAGAAGACCGAAGTCTTTGTCGTCTTATAAGAATTCTTTAGTGGGAGAGGCATTAATGGTCAAAGAAGGGTCTAGGGTCCTGCTTGCACCCCTCAAAGCAACTTCATGACCTCTCCAGCATGGCCTCTGCTACCTTTGGGCTAGTTCTGGCTAGTACAGATGCCCCCACCATTCAGAGCCCATTGCTGCAGAGTAGGAAGGGGAAATGGAGTTCCTCTGCTGCCTTTTGCTTTGGCTTCCTGCTACTGCAAAGGAAAAATCACCGTTGTTCTTCTAATCCATCATATTATGTTTCTAAAGAAATGTCATTTCTAGAATGAGGACTGAACACTGCACACACGTGCACATTAAAAAAATATTTCCAGCCTTCTGAAACAGCAAGGAGTGTGTATGTAGCATGGAACTGGAGCAGAAGGAGGGTGAGGGGAAAGTGCTAATTATGGATGGGGACACAGAAGGGCTGGATAATAACAAGTTATCAGACACCAATACTTTTAAATAAATTGTCAAGCTAGTTTAATCTCTTTATCACAGCCTACCATCCCTGATCACTAATCCTAGTGAATATTAGTTGGAAGTTTATTAGAGGTTACGCAGAGAGGTGCTCTGGGGGCAGGAGGGCTCACATGCCTGTGGTGAGCAGGCAGGATAAAGTTTCCTACTAATTCCTGTAGGACAAATGAGGCTCAGAGATTCTGTTACATTTTTGAGTCTTTCTCTGTCTCTGACTTAGAAAACCTGGGCAGGGATAGATCCTAAAGAAATGACCTTGCTGACATTTCTGCTTACAGTCTTGCATGGAAGAAGAAAGCCTGAAAGCATGCAAAAATTGGAGTGATTTATTACTTCTGAACTACAGAGTTTGGTATTAGGCTGAAGGCCTAATACCAAAAACTTGGCTCAGTTTTGACTTGTTTTGAGCCCGTCTGTCATCCCTATCTCCTGCTGGTGTGCAGAGCAGATGTATCCCTTACTATTTTCAGTGTGTAGTTTGGGCCTCAGTTCAGCAAGGAATGTCAGTGCGGTTGATTTAATACAGTGGAGTTTCCACTTTTAAGAAGAAGTGGGGCTCCTCAGAGGTTTAGAGTTAAGCTGGTGCACTAACCTTTTGCATGTTTGGGACTTCAGTCATAAAATCAAGAAGCAGTGGAAGCTGCTGTTGGGATAAAGCATGACACAAGTATGACTGTTTAGATGAAGAGATGGTGGGCTGAGAGTGGGAGGGAATGAAAGAAAACAGAGAATGATTGTTTAAAAATATTGCTGAAACCTGAGCAGCTGCTTAACTTTATTTCCTACAGACTTTCGGCCTGTTTGTTATGAAGAACCCCAACACTGGTGCTCAGTTGCCTACTATGAACTCAACAATCGGGTAGGGGAGACTTTCCAGGCCTCCTCTCGAAGCATCCTTATAGATGGATTTACAGATCCCTCAAATAACAAAAACAGGTTCTGCCTGGGTCTGCTCTCAAATGTAAACCGCAATTCTACTATAGAAAACACCAGGAGACACATAGGAAAAGGTAAGAGGAAATCCCCTCTTCTCAGGAATAATATTCAGAGCTCAGAAGATCCATGCATTGCATTAACAAACCTAGCTGATTCATCAGATATGTTTGCCTTAAAATCATATCTCCGACATTACTTCTGAAATAGAAGAAAAGCAGAGGATTCTTTTCTGTCTGGATAACAATCAGCAGAGTAACTCCTTATGAAGGCTATTTACTTGGCCAGCAAAGAGAAAAATGTTGTTTATAGTTGTATGCTCTAATTTAGCAGTATGTATTTTCATTTTATTTATTAGCGCTTTTGGCAACCGGGAATATTGCCATTGAAATGCCACTAAAAGGATAATTGCTGGTGCCTCAGGGCTGCTTCTCCTCCCACCAAATAACAAAGAGAGATGGATGAAACACTTAGTAGTTGAGTTATTTAGCTGAAAAACTCCGGTAGAATTGTGTTTGTAGCTTTCCCCCCTCCCCCCTGCCAGTCCAATTCTCTGCTTTGTCAGCTTTTCACAAGTAAAACTAAGGTTATTATTCTCCCACCAGTGGTTGCTGTTGCAGCTCTGTATGCTCCAGCTCTGGTGTACAGATACCCTCAGCATGCAGGGTGACATGCTGCTGGTGCCAAGTATGAGGAGACCATACCTGGACACACATGGCCACACATACTCCGTCCCAGCTCCCCAGGGCTGTGTGGGGTTTGATAATCTCCCAGAACTCACTGTTGTTTGTGGTGATGAGTCAGAAGCCCTGTGCCAGCCACTTCTCCATGCAGATGAAGCTTTGCTTGTTCTGGTATATCCAGTCTAGACTCATTATCTTGCCAACCCAACCTCTCACCAGTAGCTGCCTGGGAATGCATTTCCCACTGGGCTAATTAACTCTAATTGTTACACTCCTATTATCTTGTCAACCTCACCTCATTTCCCAGGCCTAGAGCAATATTTTAATTGGCTTTTGATAGTCTAGTGTTGAATGACTGAACAGGAGGAAGCTCTGAGACAAATGTGATACAGTTTTTGCAAAGAGAGTGAACCTGAGGGTTGGAGCAGGCAATGTTGTGCTAAGGTCTTGCACTTTTCCCTGGAATGAACAACCCTTATGTTGCAGATGCTACAAGTGTGTGCCATAGTGGTTCATTGTGCAGAGTGCAAATGTGTTCTACATCTAGTTCTAACTTACTTAGAAAACAAAGCAAAGCTTTACATCCTATCAGTGTAAGCTGTCAGTGGGATGTAGATCAAAGCTGAACCTGGCCCTAAAAGAAGAATGACAAAAGATCCCAGCTGTCATTTGGTGATGTCACAGCCTGTGACTTGCTGCCCCAAAAGATGAAGAACAGAACAGAAATAAAGTTAGGGAAATACTAATGGTCTTCATCCATTTAAATATGAAGATCTGCCTTAATTGATTAAAAGTCCTTTAAAATCCTACACTAAGAATATGCCCAAGGGAATGGAGCAGGTTGCCCAGAGAAGCTAATATATCAGAGATCCTTAATTTTACTGCTCTTCTCTGTTTATGCAAATCCTAAAAAAAAAAATAGAAGTGGAATATAAGTGGCACCAGTGCAGGCCTGCAGAAGAGCATAGAGCAGCTCCAGAAGGGTATAGTTCAAAGGCATGGTGGATAGATGAAAGCTGCTGAAATGGATACAATTGTCTCATGTTAACAGGGGAGAAAAAAGAGTGAGTAAACAAGATTAGCTCAGTAGGATAAGGATATGTGATTGAATTGTCATCTAGTGTATCAGCGTTAAACCATTTCCTGGAAATACCACATCAAAGCTAAAAACAATCCAGAACACAATGCAACATCTACGAGCAATTGGACCTGCTTCACCAGTCAGACTTCAAGGGCAAAAAAGGAACTTTTGATCAGTGTCAAAAAGATGTAGATGCTTGGAGACTGCTGAATTTTCAGTTTCTGCAGGGAGCAATGATATACCACCAATACATATGGACCTTTGATTTGATCTTCTACAAATATGTATTTAGCTGCTGGGTTTCCTTTAGGGTGCTTTCCTCTGGTGAATGAATACTAGAGTAATAGGAATACACACTTAATAGTGTTGTATTTATTGTTTTTAAAAATTTCACAGGAAAAAAACCAATTTGTAGTCTCTGCTTTCAAAAGTGACATTGATGTTTTTCTAATTGTAGCACAATGTTTGGGCAATGCTTTTGAAAGCATTCATTTTTTTCAGAAAATGTGTTACTTAATATTCTTTGAATACCCAGCCTTTAAAATTTTTCACCTTAGCATCCCCTGTGGTGACCCTAAATCAGTAGCTACTTGAATATTTGAAATGTGGTGCACATTTATGTCCTTATTCTTCTCTCCCTACCCTCTGTTCTCACATCTTCTGACTATTTCAGAGAGCTATATGGACTCCATCAAGGTCCTTTCTGTCCTTCTCTTTTATTCATTTCCATGGGAAGGAAGGTCAAGTGGTGACAGTCACAGTTTGCAATGCCCCAGAGTGCCTGGTGCAGTTGGAGCTGATGCTTTCCTGTGGCTGCTGTTCCCAGTGCAGTACCACAGTGTGCTCTGAGCCACACCCCTGCCACTCACAGTTCATTTCAAATCTTGTGGGTGCTCAGAAGTCAAGTGATGGCTTGAAGACAGACTTTAAGGTTCTCATCTGAGTCACCCGGGAAGACTATGGGAGAGTGTATTTTTCCCAGATTCTTTTCCCACTTAACCTGCTTTCTCCTATGCCATTCCCACTTCTGTTTAGAGGCTGGTTTTGTCCTAAGGATGTGCTGCTGCCCCTTGTTGTTATGGCTGCAGAATGATGAACAGACTGGGAATATATAACCAGTCTTTGTTTGTGTGAAAGACACCAGGAATAAAGCTAATTACAGCTGCATTATTAAAGCAGTTACCAGTAGCTTTGCAGGCAGGCTATTGAGGCTCTGTGAACATTTGTGTGTGTTTGAAGGGCATACCTAGTATTAGAGAGGAGGATTTTATTTTTTTTTAGTGACGGTTTTAACAAGAACAAAGAACTGAGTTCTTCCACCTCTCTTGGCCATGGGAAGGGTTCATTTCACCTAATCTAGCCCCTGTTATAGGAAGGGTGGCGGTGTGGGCATTTTCACAGGATGACTTGGCCCCCTTCGGATTGTGGCTTCATGCTCAGGTTCAGGCAGTCAGGGTCCCCATTGCCACACTTGCACTGATGAAGATCTCACAAGATCTCACTGAAAATAAATTTCGGTTTGTTTGGTTTTAATTTTCAGTTTGCTATTAGCTGGTTCACTTCCTCAGGTTGGACAGCAGCCCAATCCTCAGCTGTTGCTGCCAGCATGAAAGCAGGTGTGCCAGCAGGGGCAAAGAATAGGAGAGCCTTTTCAGCACCTGCACAGACTTCCAGGGCTTTAAGCTGGCTCTGAGCCTGCACTCTGTAACAAATGGAGTGACTCATCTGGTCACAGTGCCTCTCTCCATCTATCAGCTACGGAAAGCATATACACAGTTGTCATCTTACAGATGATCCCCAAATTCAAGGTTGCTGAATTAGGCTAAGATAAATTCTCCCACCAATTCAGGTATGTTTTCATGCAAGCAAATATCCTTGGTGGATCAGAGTCTTTGAAGGGATAGAAGTGCTTCCACCTAAATTTCCTCAAGTCACAGTCAAAATTTGAGTTAGTATGGGTAAGTCATTTGGGTACTGAAAAGTTCAGAAGAAAATCAGTCATTTTCTTGCTAAAGATCACTTGGAACAGGATCTGATGAGTAAATCACATAAGGTGTAAATGCAAATACATAGTTCTGATGTGGCAGATAAAGCAAAATACAGAAAAGCTATTTAAATACACACCATGCTGTGTTTTATATGTATGACAGTAGGATCCTGTAAGTAAAACAACAGTGTGCAGTGAAGTGGGTCTTGGCCAGTGCACATTTGCTTAACAGCGAAAACACATTTAGTTGTGTAATGCAATAGTGATATTTCACTTCTTGGATAGTTTTGATTGATGTTTAGATATGGTTGGCATGTGTTTGATGTTTATGTATGTGTATTTTGTCATTAAGTACTGTGCTGTTGGGTAAAAGGAAAGCAACCTGCACTGAGAAACAAAGATCCTGGAAGGATCCTGGGCTTGTATGTCCAAAGCAGCAAAATAATTAATTACTGGCGTAAAGTGTGTTGTGACCAGTGAATAAATAATACATGTCACGTCTGGTTTTTCAAGGTGTTCATCTTTACTACGTCGGTGGGGAGGTTTATGCCGAATGTGTCAGTGACAGCAGTATTTTTGTGCAAAGCCGCAACTGTAACTACCAGCACGGTTTCCACCCAGCCACGGTCTGCAAGATCCCCAGTGGCTGCAGCCTCAAGATCTTCAACAACCAGCTCTTCGCCCAGCTGCTTGCCCAGTCAGTCAATCACGGTTTTGAAGTGGTGTATGAGCTGACCAAGATGTGTACTATTCGAATGAGCTTCGTTAAAGTAAGGATTCTTTGCTTTCTCTTGCATACTTGCTAGCTTTGGTGCAAAACTAGATCCCATCAAATCCATTCCAAGGGAGGATGTAGATACTCAACTTTCTAATAGCAATTCATACCGCCTGTTTTCCAGTATTGCCTTAAACTTATAGGTGCTCAAAATCAACAGCTTTTGTGGTCAACCTGAAAATCTCTTAAATTACAAAATGTAGGTATTCCATAGGCTCTTTGTAGAAAATAAAGAATGCATGGTGGTGTTTCCCCACTGATTCAAAAAGCTCAACTCAGAAGGGCTTAGCAACATATAAATGTTGTAGCATATATCTTAGGCAATTGTGATCTCTCCTATTGTTACTGGTTTGCAGTAGAGCTTGATAAAGCCATTCATCTGACAATAATATCTTTATGTATTTAGGATAATTTACAGTCTCTCCAGTACCATAGACTGGTATATATTGTCTCAATCAAGAAACACTGGGTCCTACTTCATCCCTCACTGAGATTACAGAAAACTGTTGTTGTTTGCCATCTGCCTGATCTCTGACAAATATTGTCTTGTTTTCTGATAACATTCACTCTGGCCAGCCACACAACCAGAAGTGCTTCTTGCAAGCAGAACAGAAAGCCCAGAAGAACATTTGACCTTCCCCCTGTTATTTGGAAGAGATAGGAAGCCACAAAAGCCATTACTGTTCCGATGTCCTTCATGTCTGAATTTCACAGTCTGACTGCTCTGTGGGAAATCTATCAATCTTTGTGGGACTTTCTGAATGGCATTCTCACCAGAACAAGATCTCGCAACTCCTTTTAGCACTTTGGATTTTTTTACATGCCTATTGTAGCATCTAACCCCCAAAGAATGGCAAGTGTTTTGAGATAGTTTCCAGATGATGCTAGACCAACTTGCTATAGTGCTGCTGGGGAGACCTGGCAGCAATGTTCAGCCTGCAAACTAGAGCAATTGCACCATTAGAAGCCTGTGGTCCTGCTAGGTACCATAAAAACGGTTTGAATGTGTTCCTTTGTCTTGCAGATTTTCTTTATATACAAATGACTGAATTGAGATGATTGAATTCACATCTAAGATACCAAAAAGTGCTTGAGGCTGGAGTCCAGTTTCCTTAAGTTCTACAGAGCCAATAAGTTGAGTCTTACATATCTTTCTGGTCTAACTTTTTCTAGCCATCCTTGAGGACCCACCTTCTTAAGTCTTCAAGATCATTAAGAGTGCTTTGTAACCTCTCCCAAGAGTCCAAGACAAATCTCCATGTCCATGACCATGCTGTTGCTTTGTTCTTGGGAGGGAACTGATATCTTGTTCACATACAAGCATTAGGGCAAAAAAAAAGAACCCAAGAAACCAAACAGACAGCATTTTCTTTAATGGAAGACATGAATGGGCATGTTGTTTGTAAAGGCAGTGTAGCCAGTTACGCAATATTTTCATTATCTCAGCAATTCAGGGACAAGCTCTTTGATGTGTTATCTGCCTCCATGCCCAGCATGGCAGCAGAAATGGTGGTGTTGATATAATGCTGCTGCCATATTATCACCTTGCTTTATTGAAATAATAGTTGCTATTATTGTGCCTCAGGCACCACAAGACCAGTGCAAGAAGTCATTTTGAACTCTTTCCCATGGCGTCTGGAAAATTACTATGCAAATCTCATCTAGGCTCTTTCTTCCTGGCCTGCAAATACCCTTTCCTATATTCAGTCTTCCCAAAATATTTTCCTCCCAAGGAGTGAGCCCTCCTGTGTTCAGTCTGGTGTTAGGAGTGACTCTGGGTGTTGGGGATGCAGTGCCCAGAGGGTCCTGTTGTCTGTCAGAGCCACAGTCCAAGAGAGCCCTCGTGTGCAGGGCAGTGCTGTGGCTTCTCTGCTGACTCGTGTCCGGATACTGCTGGCCATGTAGAGCCCAAAGGGCTGGAGACCCTGCCTCTGACCCCACCAATGCTTGAGCTACGAGCTGGGAGGCAGGGATGGGTAGGGACATGAGAAACTTGCCAGGACTGTGCCATCTTCTGGATGCAAGGCATGGGACAGAGGAAGGTGAAGGTCTTGTCCCCTCTGATGCCCTTTTTGTGCCCGCATTGCAGCTGAGAGGAGCTCAAATGTGGATGTATCCTCAGTGAGAACAGCTTCCATCCACGGAGCACTGCTGATAACCAAAACAGGATGGCTCTTGCCACCTCTCCACAGCTGAGGCAGCTGAAGCACAAAAGGAAGAGATGAAGTTTCAAGCCAAGGTCTGAACCAAGAACAGTCCCTCCCACATTTCCTCGGGTCTTGGGGTTAAGGGGAACACCCAGACTTGAAAGTTCAGCACTCTGGGAAAGTTCAGCACTCTCTCCAGGCTGGAGAGAGCTGTTGCCCACAGGAGATGGGAAGTGTTGGCAGGAGCAGCAGGATCCCTGGGGGTATCAGTGTCCTCTTCCCACCATCTGTAGAAAACCCCACTTTGAAAGTTGTACTCACTTTATTCCCTTGTTAAGAGAACTCCAGCTCTGGGCTCCTCTCAGTCCTGGGGTGAAGGAAGCTACCTGCAACCCAAGGGTGATATACAGGAAGCAGTGGGTTCCTTGCCCTCCTGGCATTTCCCTGGAGGTGCCCCAGCCAGAGACAGCATCACTGGGAGTGTTTGGGAGTTGCCAGCAGAGGGAGATGGCCAGCTGCCTGCCAGGTTCCCCTAAATCTGGCACATTGTGCTTGAATCCTGTAATTGCTGTTCCTCTGGATTTTCTGTCCTGCCTGTCAGCAAGGTGTGCCAGCTCCTCTGGCACTTGCTCTCCTGGCTGTGTATCTTCACTGCAGTTCGGTACTTGTGACTTCACCATCTCAGAAGTCTGACTGTGCTGGCATTTTATGCAAACATTTACAGAATATCAGTCTGAGGTTCTGTGAATGCAGGCTCTTTCCAGTCTCATAAATACTCTGCAGTTCAGAAAAATGCTGCCTGATTCGAAGCACTCTTTGGGCTTTGGTGGGTCCATATATTACTCTTCTGCTTTCTTTCCCCTTTTCTTCATAAATTAGCATGGTTTTTATCCAGACCACTTATGGTGACATCTCATTTTAGTGTTAATCCTAGTTTTCCAGCTATCATCTAAAGAAGTGGCTGCTCTGGCAGCCTCAGTTGTCTGAGCTGCTCAGCACTCTAAAATTTTGGTGACTTTGGCAGCCATCAGTCTTAATATACTTCCATGTCCTTTTTTCATGACAAGAATACCGACCTGCCTGTCTATCATAATGACAGGTATGACTTAGGGTCTGATCAGCATCCCACAAATGAAGATCCTCATCCTGTAGTGGGACCATGTTTTGCATATTGCCTTATGGAAATCTGAGTTCAGTTCTGCCAGTGAGACAGCTGGTGAGCTGCAAGACTTTGGGCTGTGACTGGCATGCCTTGTGTTGTTGTGACGTCAGGCTGCCTGCTTAGCACTGCTTAGACACTGTGCCTGCTTGAATCATAGCGTATGCTGAGTTGGAAGGGATTCATCAGGATCATCAAGTCCAGCTCCTGGCCCTGCACAGCACCAAGAGTCACACCCATGAGCATTGTCTAAACACTTCTTGAACTCTGTCAGGCTTGGTGCTGTGACCACTTCCCTGGGATGCCTGTTCCAGTGCCCAATCACCCTCTGGGAGAAAAGCCTTTTCCTAGCTTAAACCTGCTCCTTGAGGCATGGGTACTTCAGGTTTTCTTTTCTCCCTGCCAGCACCCCATCCCCATCTTCTCTCAGATGCTTCATATCCCTTATCTTCCCCAAAAGAGCTGGAGAAATTACTGCAGGACTTCCCACAGAAGACAGCTGGGAGCTGTTCTTGGGAAAGAGGACATGTTCAAGGATAGAAAACCTGTGGAAAATATTTATACATAGGCCAAGTATGGTACACAGGAACTGCTGAAGTTTTCCAGAGGTTTAGATAAATACTTAGAAATTCTCAGGTCTTAGACTCACAAGATGGATCTCTATCAATACGTGAAGCAGTGCCCAGGACCATTCCTAGTCCTGTTAATGAAAGACGCTGGCCTGTTTTTTGTTTTTGCCAGACAGCAGGCTTGCCAGACTTTCCTGGGCATGTCCTTGGGGTGCAAACAACAGCGACCATTCCCCACGGGCTGTTTGCAGGCAGCCAAGCTTGGGAACAGGCCTTTCCATGCCAGTTGTTCTCAACACCTGGAAGTGTGACTGAGATTTTTAATTTAATAGCATCAAGTCCCTGGTAATTATGATAATAATGGCATTAAAAAGGAGCAAAGTTTCTAGAGAAAATTATCCCTAGGATAAAGGGAAATCTTGGGAACTTGGGTGGTGGACTATCTGTAGATGTGTTAGACTATCAGCACTGGAATTGTGATTTAATATTTTGGGGTTTTTATTTTTTTTTTTTTAACCACCTCACTTTTTGGTCCTTTTATAGGGCTGGGGAGCAGAGTATCATCGCCAAGATGTTACAAGCACGCCCTGCTGGATTGAGATCCACCTGCATGGACCATTGCAATGGCTGGATAAGGTGCTGACACAGATGGGCTCACCTCACAACCCCATCTCCTCAGTCTCTTAAGAATCATCTCTAGAACTCCCTTAGGATGGATGCTATTGCAGGCAGTGGCTTATAGAATTCCCATGAACAGAAGCTTCTATATGTAGATGTATGTAGATGTAAATATATCTATACATAGTCTACTCTTTTTTTTTTTTTTTT
>VXBB01008586.1:105991-117443 GCA_013399915.1 Illadopsis cleaveri
TTTTTTTTTTTTTTTGGTGGTTTCTAGTTACTCTGATGCCAGTACAGTAAGTTTAGAAATTCAGGTATAGCATATCTGTTCTCTAGTACAAAATAAGCCAAATTCCTGCAAAAGTGTCAAAAATTTCCTGTGAGCATCTTCATTCCCCAGCCAAGCCAGTAAATGGTGCAAATTCCCAGCACTTTCACGTGGATTCAGAAACCTGGCTGTAGCTGTTCCTAGTAGGTGAAATTCACCCCTCTGCAGGCAACCAAAGTCAGATCTCTGTGCCATTTATATTCATCTTACATCCTGATTTCAAGTCCAAAAGAGGTGGTGCACAGGACGTATGCATAGAGATGACTTTTATCTAGTGAACTGAAGGACTAAACTGCAATTCCAGTCTGTCTCTCTACTGCAAAGCACGATGGGAAAATAAATCCTCTGAAGAGCTGAGGCACACCTGTCTCTCCGGGGATTGGGCAGGAGGAGAGAGCCCTGTGTTCAGCACAGGAACCTTATCTCAGAGCATTCTGGACAATCTGAGTAGTCTGATACTGTTAACACAGTAGGGTACGGTACTGCTGCACTGAAAAGCAACAAGCTCCTAAGAAAATAATATTAATTGAAATACATGCCCATGAGTTAAACGAACTAATTAACTTCCAGTGCTTGTTTGCAAAGTACATACATACTTGCATATGTGTCCGGCATGTAAACTGAATCCTATCCATTTTACAGTACTGATGTAGATTGTTTTAAAGTTAGGACTGTCTGTATTTAGACTGCTGTGCTGCTATCAAGGGTAGACCTAAAAGGGACTTGAACTGTGATTCAGAAAAGGGAAATTAAAGAAGCATTGGAGAAGCAAATAATTACTTTATCATTCATCTTGGGAACAGAAAGCCCCACAATCAAAGGATGCCATGAGAAGGAGATGGGAGTCAGCCATGTCCATCCCCTGTACTGGGCCAGTCCTTGGGCCTGACTGCACTCCTCTGTCTGACTGAGGGGGCTTCCCTGCCAGTAACTCCATACACCCCCATGGATGGTTTCTCACCTTAGATACAGGTTTCTTCATTTGCTGAGCTTTTGCCTTGCCTGCAGAGGATGGTGAAGCAGTGTAAGCCACAAACAAGAGAAGAGTGAATCTATGTGCAGAACTTTGTCTCTGTTCCTTCTGTAAGCAGGGAAACCTATTGACCATGCTCTAATCCCATCCTTGCAAAATGCTGTTCACTTGGAAACCTTTACTGAGAACACAGGTGAAACTCTTACTACATTTTGATGGTCTTTCCTTTTGCTGAAAGAGTCAAGTATTATTTCTTTCCAGGGATAACAGTCCACTGAAAATTGTGTTCATTTAAGGGTCATAAAAAGTGATAACATCTCCAATATCATTCCTCCATAAAACACAGTAGAAGTATTAGTGGGAAAAAAATGTTTTTCAGAATATTTCTTTTCTTCTCACACAATATCTGGTGCTACACATTTTGCTCTATAATTAGAAGAGGACACCTGAAATCTTCAGCTGCATCACATATGCAAAAGGAAATAACATTCACTGGAAAGACAGTGAGTAAACTAACAGCGTTACTTCATTTCAATGCATCTTCAGCTGCATTAGCAGGGCACAGAAGGATAAATTGTTAAGTTTGAGTAGTAATAGCAGTTGTATAGGAAATTTGTAAATGTGAAGAACCCTATTCTGTCACCATTTGAGGTCAGCACTGTCACCAATAGATAGGAAAAACTTTACAGTCTCTTGCAGCAATGAAATCCAATAATAATAATAATAGTAATAATAACAACAACAATAATAATACAGAAATTCCAGGTGTGCAGTTTACTATTTAGCAGACTTTAGAGAAATCAGTTTGGAAAAATGCATTTTTCTCAGCTCCCTCTGTCATAAGAGATCTGATAACATTTTTTAGCATGTTTATTGCTCCTCTTCTCCAGTTGCACCTTGGCTCCAGGATGAGCACCTTTTGATTTTGCTCATTCCTTTTTTTTTAGCAGCTAAGGACAGAGGAAATCACTTCTACTGTCCAGGATCTAGCTCTGTTCCTTATTCTACATTCTTCCTTGCCTTTAAGCTGAAACCTCCTTCCCTTTTAATATAGAGAGAAGCCTAGGAGTTCCTTTTAGACATTCCCAGCATTGTCATCTTCCTCACAGAGCAAAAGGAAATGTTCTGAGGTGCATCTGCTCTTGGGCAGCTCCAGAACTCGGTTTTCTGTCAATGCTGCAGAGAAAAATTGGATGGCCAGTGAAGAGAAGCAGCTTTTTCTGGGGCATTATTTGTTTCATCACAAGGTATTTCGAGTAGGGGCAATACACTGCACTCTGAGCACACTTGTGTCTACCCACTGAGTTTAAGGGGAACTCAGAGTCACTAGCTCAAATGCAGACTGCTGCATTGGATGTATCCAAAAATAGATGAGGGGAACCCTAACGAAGATGTAGTAACTCTCCCAGCCTAGTAATGATGCTTGCTCAGTAAGTGTTTGTTTGGTTTAAATGAAAATTGGTAAATTCAGAGCAGTTTTTCCTTTCCTTTACATCTACCTTTATAGTAATCATTTTACAAATAGGATTTGGTTTCCATGATGTCCATACATGCATCTCTGCCTTACTGGTAAGAAAAGACGCATTTCTGGAGCATGTTTCTCCTACACCATTTTAAACACCTGTATTAGGATGAGATGAATTTCAGCAAATCTCGCTTTTTGCTGAAAACCGTGTCAGTTGTTTCCTATTTTGGTGGTTTCTGGGGGCTTAGGCCACTGTGCTGCACAAACATGCAGAAGCTGACAGCTCCTCCCCAAAGCCCACAGTACACAGGAGAAGTGGTAACAGTGGATGAGATAAAAAAGTAAATAAGATGACCCCTGCCCAGATGCAGAGATAAATTAAGGCTAATAAACCATTCATTTCCCTTTCTTTTTGAACAAAGTTTCTTTTACAGGCTTCTCTAGTATATGTGAATTGAAATTGGTGAAAAATTCAGGTTTCTTGCAATTTACAATAATATAACTTTGTATCTCTAATGTTTTCCCTAGTTTGGAAGGAGACAAGTTCTGCTGAAAGGTCTTCATGAACCTTTAAACCTGTAGTCAATTTAAAGTCCTTATAAATGCACTACCCATTAATACTCAAGCTTTGGAGATAGTCTTCCTGAGACATTTAAAACCACTTACAGCAAGACTACTTAGTTGAAGGCAGATTTTTAAAATGTTTTTTTTTTTTGAGTCATCAACAGTTCATAGCCTCTTAAAAGTTTCTGTGGAGGAAGTACATGCATCAGCAGGCAGTGGTGGGAGTCCAATGAGGCAGAGGCATAAAGCACATTCAGCATGGTACGTAGACCACTTGTTTTCCTATTAAATAGGAAAGATTATGAGAGAAGATGACTTGAGTTGCTGCCAGGTCTTCAGCATTAATGTGCTGTTTGCATCCAGAGGTGCCCGAAGCAGATCTCGCACCCTGACTGCCTGGAGCCATTCCACGGCACTGCTGCTTGGGTGACTCAGTCCCATCCCCTTGCCGTGGAAAAGCTGCCCAGGTATGGCACAGCAGTGGTTGTAGCAATGCAAGGTGCAGCACGTGCTTCCCCTCCCCATCAGTGGCAATTCCACCAATGTCTTTACTCCTCATCAGAAAGCTCTCTGAAGGATAATGTATCAGAAATATAGAGGGGAACTGTGGCCCAAAGTAGCATCAGCTGGAGTTGAGGAAATCCCTTCCATGTCTCCAGCAGGTACTGTGTCAAGACTTTCACTACCCTGAGCAGCCTTCTCCAAGCAGTCCCTGTCTGGAGCAGGGTGTCAGACTTGATGCCATAGTGAGATTCCTTCCAATATACATTATCCTCTGAGTCTCTGTGGAGATTCAGTGATAATTGGTTGCCACAGGAAGGAGCTCTCTGTTACCAGCAGTTTCAGGATGAAACATGTTTCTCCTTAGCTATTTTGTATTAGTGTTCCCTCAGCATAAAATCAGCACTCCACACATCTCTTGCTGTAAACATCATCTTCACCACACCTCTCTTAAAATACAGAAAACAAGGCTTTTGTGACTGTAACCTTATCTAATCTGCCCTTGTTCTTCCTGGCTTACAACACCCACCTTTGTCTATCAGCTCTGCAAATCAATCTCACCAGTGACTAAGGAGTTACACAAACAGCTGGATTCACAGAGGCAGCTCAGGCAGAGACTTTGCTTCTTGACTGCATGGAAACAATTAATAAAAAAGCCTGATCAATTTAGGACCTTTAAAGGGGTATCAAGTATAAGACTAATTTTCTTGAACCAAGACTGCTCTGGTGCAACTATAACTTTTAGGAATACATGGTGGTCAGCAAAGGAAAGAAACATTACATCTGTACTATTCACGTCTTCCCCTGGCTCCCCATAACCTAACTTAGTACAACCAAATCAACCAAACATAACAAAAAAGACCAATGAGTCATAAGGTAGAGTAATGAAATACCATTTTTCAAAGTTGAGACGTGCTGCCCAAAATGTAGATTTATATCACAAGAAGGCCACGTAGTTACAGGACAAGTGGGTAATGGTTTTAACTGAAAGAGGGTAGTTTTAGTTAAGATAATAGCAGAAATTCTTTATTGTGAGGGTGAGGAGACACTGGCACAGGAAAAGCTGTCCTGGAGAAGTTGTGGATGCCCCATCCATGAAAGTGTTGAAGGCCAGGTTGGATGGGGCTTTGAGTAACCTGGTCTACAGGAGGGTGTCCCTGCACATGGCAGGAGTGTGGGACCTGTTGATGATCTTTAAAGGTCACTTCCAACCCAAGCTATTTGATGATGATGATGTTCCAGATGCCCACCAAGCCAGAAGCAAGACTTCCTTGCTCTGGAGAAACCTGGAGAACAGGCTGTTACTTGAACATCTGAACCCAAGCCCTTCTGAGGGAGTGAAGACCCAACTGAAGGGGCTGAGAAAATTTTTAGAGGATTTACAGTTGATGGGTGTTCCAGTAGCCAGAAATGCACTGAGATGATGAAGAGACAGAGGAGGAGGGAGCATACTACCAGATAATCCCAGTGGTCATTGCTGGAGGTATTAAAGCAGTACATGCTTGGGCAGCCACTCTGTTCACCAGAGCCTTTGACATTCACATCTGAACTAATCGTCAAGGCCTGTTTTAGGAGTGGCTGGAAGTAACACAGCCCTTGCTCGGGTTTTCCCTATACACCTGGCCTGGGAGAGTGTGCCAGCTTCCTGATAAAGCCATTTGATATAGTGGGGCAAATGGTGTCCCCTGTGCTCCAGAGAGCAGGCTCTGGTTTCATTTGGGAACCACACTTGGAAGATCACCTTCTGCCTCACTGCAAGACTAATGAAGAGCTCAGCTTTGGGGCACTGCTCAAGGACACTGTAAACACATCCAGGACATGCTCCTCAAAGAAAGATGCAGTCTGAACAGAAACTGCACAACTGAAAGATGTGGACTATATATAGAGAGAGAGCATCTAACCTGGGAATTGTGACAACCAGCTCATTTCAAGATAAGGTGGGAAATTGCAGTGCCCAAAGGAAAACAGTCAGCAGGAACCTTCATGAGGACTCCTGACTATGAAATCACATTTTTAACAGTACATAAGGATGGACAAGTGTGCTTCCCTAAGCGCAACTAAGAGGTCAAGTTACCATGCAAAAAGAGCTTGACAGAGTTGGTCCCATCTTGCAGCGGGGAGAGATATTCTATGAGACTTTAGATTTGTGAATAAAAAAATTTCTCAACCTGGAGGTTTCATTGCAGCCACTGAAACAGGGCTTGTTCCTCATGGCAACTCCAGGAGTATCTTTCCGCAAGATACAGGAAGCCTGAGTGGACATTTAATCTTTGTTCAGCTGAGAAAAACTGCTTTGTGTCTCTAGTACAGACACTTCTGCATGTTGGGAACCAGCACAGAACAGAGCCTTTGGTTTGTACCCATCATCTACCCACAGGAAGCTCCAGAACAGCCATGAACAGCCAGAATCCTGTTACGTGTTCACCCCAGGGCTTTTCAGATACCTTGCCCAGGCGTGCCTTACATTACATTGCCATACTGATGCCACACTTCTCTGCCAGGGAGGTGAGGTACGTGAGAATCCTAGCAGGAGGACACCTCCACTTGCACCTGGGCCATGCTTGCAAACTTGGTGCCTGTACAGATAACAAATCTAATTTGCAGGCCGTGTCTCTTACGCAAGGTAGGGATAACCACTATGTCCTCCACAGTCAGCTACTCTACCATTACAGTCAATGTGAACATTTGCAGCTAATTGTGAACACATTTTAGATCTTCAGTCATAGTGTTTTTATTATCCATGGATGCTGCTATTTTATATTCTGTGTTAGTATTCAAATAATATTGCATATGAATAGCATAGGGTGAAATAGACCAAGCAGTTAATAATTTTAAATACAGACCTCATCAGCAAAGAAAAGCTAGAAAAAACATGGTAAAATCTGACCCCTTGCACTTTCACAGTAGTGAGCAAGCACATCATATTTGAAAGTGGTTTATTTGATGCTAAAGTGTGTTGTCTTATTAATTCAGTTATATCCATGAGAAGCTTTGCAAATGAGAGCAAGGGAAAAAACATAATGATGAGCAGAGATAATGTGCATTCAGGTAAATTTGCTTCACTTACTCAAGCAATTGGAGTTTTTAATTATTTATAATACTTTTAAAGTACAAGTTAAATGTACCACAGCCTGCTTTCTGCAGATAAGTCAGTGTTAGCAATTTAAACCTTCATTTCATATCACCTCTGTGATATAAATGGGGTTGAGAAGTGAGATGAGAAAGTGAAGAAACAGGCCTTTTTGTGTGGATCAAAGAAGCCATGAAGTTGCAAAGCTCTATGCAAGGGGCTAAATGGTGGATTTGAGCAAGGTGTGTTAACTATGGGGTTGTGTTAAGTATGATCTATCAGTCTGGTGAGAAAAGCACTGTGAGTTATCCATAGATTAACAGGAGTCATTTCTGTCTATGAATAATTCTGCCCTCTGTTTTCCACCCGAAGCAAAGCAAAACATCTGCACTATCCACAAGTATTACTCACGGTTTGTGACATTGTGTATACCAGAGTAGGTCACTGTATAAAGAACAATACTTGGGCTCTTGCCTCTGGAGAATGAAAGATCGCAGGCACAGCTTCAGGAATGTGAGAGATCCGGGCAGCATGGAGCCCTCCAGCCAGCCCCTGAGCACTCTATTCCACGCCGTATCCTACCGAGAAGGATGGAACGACTGCTAACTAACCAAGGGGACACTTTCACAAGCATTCCTCCTGCTGCATTTGATTTGAGGTATTCTGAAGACAACACATTTGGTCTGACCAATACACTTCTTAACGCACTCCACTTTCTTTGGCCAGAATTATTCTATTGTAAAAGGGATTATTCACGTCTTGTGTTTTACTGTTAATAAAGATATTTCTGTTTTAAGAGCTCCTTCCTTTGTTGTCTCCCATTCTTCTCTTTTAAAGAGATCAGCTGTAGGTCCAAGTATGACCACAAGTGACTTTGGGAACTGGAGCACCTAGAAAGCCTTTATTCATACAAATCAGTCTTATGCAAGAGGAATTAGTAATTGCACTAAGTGAGTAATGGGATGCTCAACACAAGAAAATGCATTGAAAACTAATTCAGCATAAAGTCTCCATGTACAGTATACAACTCTCTCACTGTCCTGTGGCAGATTTGATGAATCAAGAGGATGGTTGGGGGTTTTTTTTGATGGGGACAATTCTGATCTGACAGGCAGTCAATGAACAGTGATGCTGCCCTGTGACAGAATCCTTCCCTCTGGACCAGATTGACATTAGTGGAAAGACAGACTTACAGCTGTGCGGTTCTTGAACTGCTCAAGGACAAAGAGAGATATAGTAAGGATGTACTCTTACAGAAGTGTTGTGTTTTCATCTTCCTAAAATTCAGGTTTTGTTCTGCAATAACAGAAGGGACTAGAGAGCACAATGGGCCTCGGAGTTACGTAGGCAGCACTGGTTTGGAAATCTCATCCACTCTTCTGCCTGAACAGGAGAGCGCTGCTACCAGCACATCTCCCAGTGTCTGCACCAGCCTGAGGGTGCTGCTATCACAGACTACCAAAAATACAGGATAGGTGAGCTGCACTCCACTGAACATCTCTATGCACAGCTTCAGCAACTTCCATTTGTTTTGACATAAACAACTTGTTCAGCACTGTCTTAAGAAACGCTCCCTGTGCCGATTTTCTGCCCTGAGGGTTTGGGGTTTTTAAAAGTTTAATCAGATCTGTCCACCCAAATGAGCTGTTCACCTATTATAAGTTGACCATTTAAAACAAACTCAAATACATTATTCTACAATTTTTGCCAATTATGCTTTCATATATATTCTTACACACTGATAAGTAATCTGATTTTGCTTTAATCTAAAATTACTTTCTATAACAAGACCTTGAAACACAAAATACCATCTAGTCAGAACTGGCTGTTTTAGCACAGGAAGACAAGCCCATACAAATTTAACAAAACAAAAAAGAGCAGACCTTTTTTTAAAGAAAAAACAAAGATTTTACTCACTTACTGGTCCACAACTGTTTATACAAAGTTTTTCAAATTCTTTTTTAAAGAACAACTTGCACAATGCTAAATACAATAAATCCCCACTGAACAAGTATTGTACATACGAAAAGCACAGCTTGTAAAAATCCATAAGACTAACAAATACTGTTGAAGACATATTATTTACTGGATCAAACTGCTGCAATATAAAAGTAAAGTAGTACTTGATAATAAGCATCCAACCCATTTGAATAACCTGTATTCAGAAATGTGGTCAAATACAAAATTGTTTTTATAAATAAAACATGGGATTTAACACTTACATAATATAGTGGTTGGATTCTTAACCCAATCAATTGCAAGTTCATTTTAATTGGCTGAAAACCTGTGAAGTCTAGCACTGTAGCTGATTAGAGATCTGTTGTCTTAATAAAATAATTTTAACTATACCTTTTTGAGAAGAAAAAGACTAGATTTTGAATTATTTACTATTATGAGTTAAAAGCTTTAAAATTCAATTTTAGTCACTTAAAAATTAGTGGTATTCTAATCTGTAATTAAGTCATATTTCACATATAAGAAGTTAGTAATTTCAAAGAACTTCATGTAACAAGGTCCAACTCCCAGTTTCATACCTTTCACCTAATACTTTTTAAAGCGTTTTGCCATTTATCACTTTAGGAACTTTTAAATGCAAATTCTTTTACATGCTATGCACAATGAAGCATTTCAAACCTACTCAACTTAGGTAATGAACAGATCACCTACTTGTACTTTTCTGAACTGCTGGATTGACTTCTCGATGGCGTTTTTCCTTTGTCTTATGTGCAAGATTCTACAGGACATAAATTTCTCATATCCCTGAGCAATTGCTGTTAGGTAATGCCATTGGACTGGCTCAACTTCAGAACTTTGTTTCACAATGTCCACAGAAAGTAAATAACTGACTTCCATTAATGATTGTCATCAAAGACTGACTTGTTTAACCATAAATGTTTATATAGAAAAAATATTAATTTTTTTGTAACTTCGGTAGGAAAAGGGTGTACAGCTAAACACTGCTACCATGAACAAATTTTATTAACACCATAAATATTAAAATGAAGGTTTAAAAATAATTGGAAAAGATTTCTCCAGATTTCAAAGGAAACATCCCCTTAACAGATTACTCAGACAGTGCTACATGAAGTAAGAATGTCCATGTAGCATTGATTACATGGGGTCAATTGGGAATTCTGGAAAATATCATGGACTGGCCAGAAGGTAAAGATTTTGGAGCATTGCCAGAGAAAGAGACTTGTGCACAAGAAGCACCCCCACATAACGAGTTATCAGAAGATGAAAGAGGCTATGCTCTATTTAGTCATGGATCCTGCTGTGTGGCAGGAAACCATCAGAGGTGGATGACCCATTGAGGCTGCTGAAGGAGCAGGTGAGTCAAGCTAGTTTGCACCCCTACAGATTGCTGAACGAGAAAAGTGACCTGTCTCTCTCCTGAGTCCTGGATGGTGGCTAATGCCCTATGGAGGTGGCTGCAAAAATGGAAGACCAATTGGCAACGCAGGGATAAACCCATCTGGGCTGGACTGTACCTGCAGGACATCAGTGCACAGGTTGAAAACATGACTGGAAAGGTACATCAGGTAGATGTTCTCGTGCCCAAAAAACACACCACTGAAGAACATCAAAACAATGAATAGATAGATAAGGCTGCCAAAACTGAATTAACTTAGGTATATTTGGACTGGGAGTGGAAGGGTGAGCTATTTATAACCTGATGGGGCCATGAATCATCAGCTGCAACAGACAGATGGGCTCATTACCGAGGGGTGGACCTGACCACGGAGATCATAGCACAGATCATCCATGAATGAGAAGCATGTGCTGCAATCAACCAAACCAATGAAGTAAACTTTCCCTGAACAGAGGGCAGCAGCTGGGTTTCCAGTATGGTGAGGCCTGGCAAACTGGACTACTGCCATGACCACGCTAAGGCAAGTGTTACATACCCACCACAGTAGAGGCAACAACTGGCTGGCTGGCAACGTACCCCGTAAACCATTGCCACTGCTCAAGGCACCATCTCAGGTCTTGAGAGACACATTTTGTGGAAAACAGTGTCCCAGAGAGAATTGAATCAGACAATGGGACTCATTTTCAAAATAATCCCATAAACTCTTGGGCAAAAAAAATGGCATTGAGTGGACATCACATTCCTTATCACCCATAAGCCTCTGAAAAGATNCAACGTACCCCGTAAACCATTGCCACTGCTCAAGGCACCATCTCAGGTCTTGAGAGACACATTTTGTGGAAAACAGTGTCCCAGAGAGAATTGAATCAGACAATGGGACTCATTTTCAAAATAATCCCATAAACTCTTGGGCAAAAAAAATGGCATTGAGTGGACATCACATTCCTTATCACCCATAAGCCTCTGAAAAGATTGTGTGGTATAATGGACTGCTGAAGACTATGTTAAGAGTGTTAGGTAATGGGGCATGGAAGGATTGAGATGTAAATTTAACAGAAGCCACTTGGCTGGTTAACACCAGGGGATCTGCCAATCTCCCTGGTCCTGCCCACACAAAACCCCTACACACTGGGGGAGGAGATAAGGTCCCTGAACTATACAGCAGAAGTGGCTGAGGAAATCAGGATGGATATTTCTCTCCCTATAGGAAAAGGCAAACCTGTTCATGGGATTGTCTTTGCTCAAATACCTGGGTGTACTTAGTGGGTAATTGTGGGAAGACAATAGAGAGATAGTGCTGAAGGCAATCTTGCCCCTGATACATTGCCGCTGTTGTTAATTACCCAAGAGTGGGAACAGCCTTGCCCTCAAAGCTGGGTGTGATAAAAGAGTGAATTAGCAGCTGGAGTCAGTTGGAGTCTGGTGGCC
>VXBB01008588.1:0-23948 GCA_013399915.1 Illadopsis cleaveri
GTTTGTTGCATTGAATTTTTATTGGATTGAAGGGTATTTTTGTCATCAGAAAGGAGGTGTTGAAGAATATCTAATGATTCTTTACAGGATGACAGAATAGAGTGGAAGGCTTTTTAGGGAAATGTACTTAAGGCAACTTTATTACATCTTTCCTTTCCAGGATATGAATGAAGTGTCCAACTTTGTTCAAGGCTCAAAAAAAGGTTGTGCACCGAATGAATTAAACTACCCTCCTTACACTCCCAGTAAGTCCAGCTACTTTAATTTGAATTAAAAAGTATCAAATAAAATGTTAATTGCCTTCAAGGGTAAAACGTGATTTTGCTCTACTTGTTATGGGTGGGGTTTGGACATTCCAATTGACAGAAAATAGTATTTATGTGCTTGTATTTGTATACTTCAAGTGTGGTTTATAGAACTGCCTCTTTTATCTTCTCAAATAATTACTAGATAATGTCAATGCCTTAATTATGTCTAATAATCTAATGATCCTCTTTTGCTGTCAGTAGTTTTTCAGATATTTACAGAACTAAAGTAGAGAGTTCATAGTTTGTATTAATAGTAGATTTAAATAGCCTTTGCCAGCGTGTTGTCAGATGGTGGTTCAAGAGTTCAAGAGCACAGTTCCCAGTTCCTTGGATGGGTACAAAGCTCAAGAGTGGAAATATCACAGAGCAAAGAATGAACCAAACCAACAGCCAAGAGCAGCATTTTGCTTTTAGAGTAATTAAACTGCCCAAGTGAAAGAATAAAGAGAAAAAAGGGGTTTGGGTGTCATAAATGTGCATTAAATATTGTAAATATTAATAATAAAAATGTACCTTACCCATGCTATTTGTATTCATTTCTTCCAGGGATTCTGGACAAACTCATGTATTCCAAGACTATTTGCATGGATGCAGTGCAGAACTGGGGGAAGCAGTATGACATCCACAGCCTTTATGGATATTCCATGGCCATATCCAGTAGGAAGTAAGGAATGCATCCCAAAACCCTCCAGAAAGGTTCCAGAACAGTACACGACCTGCATTTTCCAAAGCACCACGAGACTTGACTGCTAAAGGAATGAGATTCCTGGAAAATGCTGTGTTACTTTTGAGCCAATTTAGCCAAGGCAAAATCCACAGCCTGGAGCTGGTAGGAAAAGCCACAGATTGATTGTCAGAGTTGTGTAAAGAGATTATTTCAAATGAATATCTTGAACTCTGCTAAAACACACCTCCAAAGGGACGAGCCCATCCTTGGGATGAACAATCAGTGCAAAACAGTATAAATCGGCTCTTTTTTCAGAATTACCAATGTCTGAGTTGTCTTTTCCTCTGTGCAACCCCAGTCTCATTCCTTTCCAGAGCCATCGAGACGGTGTTCCCAGGAAAAAGAAGCTTCCTCATCTCCAGGTCCACTTTTGCAGGCTCAGGAAAATACACAGGGCACTGGCTGGGGGACAATTCTGCCACGTGGGACCAAATGAGATGGGCCATCCCTGGAATGCTGGAGTTTAACCTCTTTGGAATTCCTTACGTAGGACATCAGTTTGTGCCATCCTTTCAAAATAGAGAACAGATTATCTAACCAAGCAATCTCTACATAACCACTGACACCTCAAAATTAACCTTTTCAGGAAACTCCTTTGAATATTTTTTCCAATTTTTTGATTTAGGCTGTTTATTGTGATTTTTGTGGTGACATAAAAGTGGGTAACAAACTTGTTATCTTATATATCCCAATCTACCTCTTATTTTAGTAATTTGTAAACACTAGTGAGGGATGTGAAACAATTCCTGGTTTTCTTATCATTTCAAATTAGAGACATCCACTTAGAAGGGAAATAGCCAAAATCCTTTTTATGATTTAAATTTGAATGGCTTTGAAGCTTTTTTCCCATTCTGTGCATATGACCACCAAAGAGGAAGGTAAAATTTGGAAGAAGCAGGATGATCGGCAATGTTAGTGAGGGGTCAGTTAAATTTTTTGGACAGCATAGCTGGATTTGGGAGAGGAAAGTTACAAATGTATTGTACCTTTCAAGGTGCAGAACACTATACATCCAACACATTCTGATTTTTTTAATTTTTTTTTTTAAAGATTGGAGCAGATATTTGTGGTTTCAGTGATAACACCACAGAAGAACTTTGCAGACGATGGATGCAAGTGGGAGCATTTTACCCATTTTCCAGGAACCACAACTGTGAAGGTTTTGCTGTAAGTTGTGCTTTCTGTTCAGAACTGCTTTGTGTTACATGACCATTCCTTTAATGTCCTTCTAATCCTCACCATCACTGACCAGTTTGAAAACAGAACCTTAAGCTGTCTTTATGGAAGTATAGATGGGAGAGGTTGGGTTTCATGAGGGTTCATTGAGAATAGAGTTTTTTGGCAGCAGTTTTACGAATATTGGGTGCTCCTACCACCAAGGAACACCGAGGTCTGTGTGAGCCACCAGGCCAGCCCCTGGGAGCTCCTTGGCATGAACCTGACTGCCAGGATGGATCCTGGAAATAACCCTGATGGACGAGGAGGGATGGGCTGTGCAAACAGCACAGAGGGACAGGACACCAGGTCACAGCAGCAGAAAGGAGAACCCAGTGCAGAGCTGCCCCAGGGAGCCCCAGCCTCTCTGAAACAGCTTTTCACACATTTACCAAAGTGTTTTTGAGAAACCTGGAGATAATAACAGTGTGGATGTTTGTTTCCAGCATCAAGACCCAGCAGTGTTTGGACACAACTCCTCTCTGGTGAACAGCTCCAAGCATTACCTGACCATTCGTTACACTCTGCTGCCCTACCTGTACACGCTGCTCTACAAAGCTCACACCCAGGGCCACACGGTGGTGAGACCACTGCTGCATGAGTGAGTTTGAGAGTTTTATAGCCAATAACAAAAGTCTGACACATTTCATGTGGTTAGGGGGCTTTCTAAACCTCTATCCTGTGAAAATCCACATTGGGATATCCGTGGGAGACTTCCCAATCTGTGAAACCCCATTTTGGTGTAATCAGGAGGTGATTTTTATATGGCATCCCTTTAGTCATGGTTGTGGACAATCAGTACCTTGAAACTTTGGGCTTGCTGGTGATATAAATCACAAAAAACCCCCCAATTTCTCCTCTATCCTTCACATTTATTTAGGTTCTACAGTGATGAAACAACATGGAGCATTGACAGGCAGTTCCTGTGGGGCCCTGGGCTGCTGATTTCCCCTGTCCTTGAGCCGGTAGGTTTGGCTGGTTTGGGATTTGTCTGGTAACCTTGGGCCATGTTGAGTCACCAGTTCCCTCTCCTTCATCTACTGCTTCCAGTGAGAGAGCCCACAGCACATTTTTACCCCTGCTGAACCAGAAAATCATGCAGTTAAATTCTACTCCTCCTGTTTTCCAGTCTTCTATGGGGTCAAGGATGTCTGGTCTGATATTCTGCTTTACCTCATCATCACATCATCTCTGCATTTCCTTTGGAGTCAGCTTCTCTTGCTGCATTTCAGTTTCTCTGTGGTACAACAAGCAAACAAAAAGTTTGGGGCTTATTCTGTGGTAGAATCCTGTAAATAATTATTTTCCCCTGCCAGCAGCACATTTGCCACGGAGAAAAGTAAAATATTTTTTAAATACAGAAAGGTAAAGAGAGAATATGAAAGGTGCCAGCCCTAAAATACGTGGAAATAAAGAAGATAGAGAGATACTCGTGGATAGGATCTGGTTCACTGGGTTTGAAGCATTGTGGCTTTCAATGAGCTGCCACTTTGCAGAGCAGCAATTCAGTTCCACCCCAGCAGCTTTGCAGAAATCGTGCTTGGATTGCCCCTTTCCCCTGTCTGGACACCACCCTAAACACCAGGAAACAGAAAAACATAGAAATATCAATGATTTTCTGACAGTGGACTTCAGCTCTATTGGAAAATTGAGTTTATCTGATTAAGCTGAAATATGAAAGTTGTTTCTTTGTTCACTTTTAGGGTGTGGAGTTCACTCGTGTGTACTTCCCTGATGCAGAGTGGTATGAGTATGACACGGTAAGGAAATGCAGGGGATATTATGGGATATTACATCATTTTCTAAATGAGAATGGGATGAAATAGGATTGTCAGCCTTGCTTTGGGGACAAAGATGTGAAGGCAAGACTTTGGGGTTACTTGAGAGACAAGGGATGAAGGGTGGTGGGATAAGCACAAGAACTGATGCCTCAAGAAAAGGCTCAGATTATGACATTAAATCATAGTGATATTCAATTATTTTATTTTATGTGTCTATTAACCCATAAATATTTACATAACTTAAGCTTTTTTTTATAAGGAACAATTTGATGAAACTCAGGACTTAAGAAAACACTCCCTGCAGTGGGTAATACAAAATTCCTGTTCTCTTTTCCATCCCTGTCCATAAGGGTGAACCAGTCAATATTAAGAAAACATGGCACGATTTATATACCCCAGCAGAGAAAATGGGGGTGCACCTGAGAGGAGGATACGTTTACCCTACTCAGAATCCAAACAGCACCACAGTGGCAAGGTAGGATCCCAAATGGAACACTTTGAACATTTATTATTTTCCCCCCATAACGGGGCTGAGGACTTCTAGGATACAAATAACAGCAGCCCACAGGATTTTCACCTTGAAATGTGAGAATAGCTGTGAGCCAAACCTCACTTCCACACCTTTTAGTGATGAATTATTTACATAGAAATTCTTAAACTCACTGGGTGTTTCAATCCATTTGCATGAAAACGAAAGGAAACCGAGGATTAAACGGAATTAAGGCAATTCTCCAAGGACTGTGACCCTGTTGGGTGTTTCACTCTTACATGAACGTGGAGGATGCATCAAGAGTGTTTAGATGTTTGTTATACACAGAAATCTCTTTCCACAGCCGCAAGAATCCAATGGGACTGATCATTGCCCTGGATTTCTACAATGAAGCTTCTGGGGATTTGTTCTGGGACGATGGAGAATCCACAGGTGAGCAGCCATCAACAGTGAAATAAATGCGGTTAACAAAGATTTCACATGCTCAAATTTCAATGTTCCAGCTGAAAAGAAGACTTTGTAACACGCTGCTGCTACTTGCTCATAAATTGAAACCAGGGTTATCCTGTTTATAATTAAGAGAGTCAGGTCCAGACAAACGCAGGTCCAACCACTATGGTCACTACTACGTATTCTGGTTTNTTCTGTAACAGTAAATCAAATGGTTTTCATCACTTTTAAGTAGAAAACTGTGGCTGTTATTAATGTAAGATTGAAGTTGCAACTTAATTCGACACAAGTAAGGAGAAGACACAAAGCTCTAGTTTAAGGTCAAACCTCCGCCTTAAGGTCAAACCTCTGTTTTTCAGGAGAACTCTTTAGATTGTCAGGAGGTGAAAGGGTTTTCCCATGGGATTTAGGCAAACCCCTGCCCATCCAGGGGGGTATCTGAGCATCAACATTGGAAATCCTTTTTCTTGTGGGCTATACCAATCATTTCTCCCAGGAAAACTCCCAAGCCTCTGCTTTTTGGAATTTAGTGAAAGTTTGGGGATGCTTTTAAGAAATAGAGCAGTGATTCAGCTGATTATTGCTGCCATAAATCCGGCAGGCCTTGGGTGGCTGCTGTGCATGGGGGGTGACAGCTCCACGTGCTCCTCTGGCCTAAAATAACAAAGCCATTACTGCCCTCACTGCTGCTGCCAAACAAAGCAATAAAACATTTCATCATCTTATGGCCTGCTCAAAACTTACAGGTTGCAGTTTTACAGGGGAACCATTTGCAATTTGCCTGTGGTGACAGGATTTGGTTTTTTGTACGTGAGAAAAAAAAAAAAAATCCAGATTGACCACACTTTGTTTTTCTTTTTCCTGTCATGTGTTATTTCCTATCTTATGGTTCCGTGACATTTATCACTATCTTCATCACCTTTTTTTTTTTTTAGGTAATGTTGAAAGATTAGCTTTGATCAAAACTTTTATATTTAAGACAAAGTGAGAAGAAATAACAGTAGAATAAAAAAATCACTATGTTTTAGAAGAGCTGATTTCGATGAGTTTTTTGTGGAAAAAATTAGATCTCCTGGGAGACTGGCCAAAGGAAAAAGGGATATTTCAGTTCCTCAGAGAAACATTAGTAAATATTTGAGTTGCTTAGTGCAGCTTTGAATGCAGTCCTGATAATTAAGAGTTTATTGGTCTCTAGCAGTGGTACAGCCCTACTTTAATTTTATTCTTTTCTGCACTCAAAGTGTAACTTCTTTCTTTACCTTTTAGGTACAATTGAGAAGAATGCCTACATTTACTATGAGTTTAAAGTTTCCAACGTAAGTATTTTATTTTAAATGATCTTATTTTCATTTCTGATTTTGATCCAGTATCTTTCAAGACCATTTTTTCCTCTCTTTATTCTCCGGTAAGATTTGCTGTAACACAAAACATTTCCCAAAGCCAAGAGGAATCAAGTTCAAAATACTCTCGTTTAACTAGGATGAAATCTGTTGAGTGTTTTTCTCCTAGCCAATGCAAGTATCTAAATAACTCCTATTTCCTTCCACAAAATAAACTCAGCAGCAGTATTTACTGAACAAGAGAACTCTAAAGCATAAGAGGCATTTAAAACAGAGTCAAAAAGGAGAAACATGGAGTGTTTGTGATTCTCAAAATATTGGCATTGTAAAAAATCTATTTTTTTATTCTGTGAAAATACAGCTGAATGTCTCCAAGAGTGAGGGAGACCCACACTTTCCCTGAGCACTCAGAAACTACATCAGGGTTAAGTTTCCTTGTGCTGTTTCAAGCTGAAAGTGCTTTTGCAGGGTTAATTGACATCAGGGTGGAGTCCTGATAGTGTTTCTATCCAATATTGGCAGTAACTATTACATAACAAGGATTGTAAATAGCATGATAATGTATTATTGCTACAATAATAATAATGGTGATAATAGTAACATTAATATTGGGTAAAGGTATTCATTCCTTTGCCACGATGCAGGAGCACAAACCAAGTGAGAGAATGCAGAGGAATACCAGTGAAGTACATGAATCAGTAATTTTTTTTAAATCAGAGTTAATCATAGAATCACTTGCAGATAAGACACTCCAGCTGCTGTTGGAGTTTGAAACCCCAGCAGCCAAATCATGACTTGACTGTGATGACATTTGAATTAACAATTAACCACGATGTTCCCATGGAGGGCAATAAGGAAGTCCCACACACGTGTGACAGCCACGGTGCAGTTCCTCTGGTTGGACTCTTCATCTAAAAATAATTAATGACATGGAATTAGCCAGTGGTGTTTTTACATCCAGAGAAGTGAGAACCTTTGGTTGTTGGAACCCAGTGAGATCCCAGACAAGTGGATTTTATCTGCCCTGTCACAGACTGCCCCTGCCCCCAGCCTTTCTTTATTTCCCAAGCAAGGAAAAAAAAGCTGAAACGCAACTCTGAAGATTATTTTATACATGGTAGAAAAGCTTTATTGTGATTACAACAAGCAGAGCAATAATTAATATGTGTGGAAACAGATATTGATTTATTTATGCTACAATGTGAAAGCCTTCATTAAAAAAATTGTTAAATCAGGAGGATTTTTGGCAGATTTTTAAAATAAGAATATGACCACTGTATTATTTTTCAGAATGCTCTACAAATGACTGCTACACACAGCAATTATGCTGATCCAAACAACCTGAAATTTGAGGAAATCAAGATATTGGGGTTGTCCCAGGAAATAGCATCAGTTTCTGTGTCTCAGAACAACGTTGTGCAAGATCATGTCGGTACTCTCACCTATGATGCTGCCAGAAAGGTAAAGCAATAACAGGGAAATGGAAAGTAAACATATTTAAAATTGCATCAACTTTATTTTATGTCTTGCAAAGGACAGTACCCAGTGCCAATGTTGTTTTGGTGAAATATAATGTGAATTTTATTAGAGAATAAAAGTACAATTGCATTCAACTCTGCTGCATAAAAGTGTATCTAAGTTATGCTCGCAGTGCAGCAAACAGCTTATTTCATGTATTTATTCCTGTTTTCTTCCAAGGAAGCTGTGGGATTAACTCCATATTTTTAGAGCCTTAATTCTTCAGATTTTCATCTCTAAAAATATCCGTTGTGTGTGTTTGTAAAAGTGAGACTGTATCAAATCTTACAAGATGGGATTTTGTGAATTTTTCAGTTTTTGAGTGTATTATCCTTAAGGACCAGCACCTCCTCTGACTGAAGGAAAGCTGGATGGGATGTGACATTTAATAACTCTTTATTGCTTCATATTTATAAGGTTGCTGTTATAAAAGGACTTCAGCTTGAACTGGGAAAGTCTTACACAGTCACATGGACTCTAAGAGTGAACGTCAATGAAAGATTTGATTGTCACCCCAGCCCTGACGCAACAAAAGAAAAATGTGAACAACTTGGCTGTTCCTGGGAAGTAAGTAGTTATTTCTTTAAACTAATTAGACAAAAAACAATCCAGAATAAAAGGTTTTCCTTTGTGGTTGCTACAGAATAGAAGTGGTCCGGAGGATTTGTCAGGTTTAAATGAAATGGGTGCACAGGGCTCAGCTGGCCTGTACTGATGGATTTTATTTACCTCAGTAGCTGACAACCATTTAAATTCTACCAAATTATATCATGAGTTGAGGAAAAATGAGGGATTTTTTGAAAGATGCACAGAAATGATATTAGAGTTATGAAAAAGTAGAACATCTTCAGCTGTCCCTTCTGCCTCAGTGGCACCATGTTCTGCAAGGCTCAGCCCCTTTGTGTTACCTTCACGGTCACTCAGGGACATTTTCAGTCAAATTAGTTCCTCTGTATCTCAGTTTGAGAGGAAATCCTTGAATCCCACAAAAATCTTGATTCATATGGAATCTTGTTTATATCTACATCAAGGAGCTATTTCCAAATCTTAATCGCCAACATGAAATTCTTTTACACGTGGTTTTATGTATTAATAATATTATTAATAAACATGTGGAAGCAACGTGGCCTGGCAGGGTTGAACTTCAGTGGGTGCCTCCAACTAAATTATTCCCTGTTCTTCTAAATCTAAAATGCCCATTTTGGGCCTTTCCTATAGGAATGAAATCCAAAATTCTGTGCTGGCTGCTCCTGCACCAGCACCTGCTGAAGCAATTGATGAACTGTTCTGGTTTTGCTGCACTGCTAAAAGAAGTTTTTGTAATTTCGTACATTTGGAAATGTCAGGGGATCTCAGATGAGTAGGTTGTTATTTTCACTGGATATATTAAGCCTAATTTGTGTGAATAAAGCCAGTGGAAAGATCTGCTCTGATGTTGCCTGAGTATGAAATAGGTTTTGGGCACATCTTGAAGGTGGCCAGAGAGCAATGGGATTAAAGGGGAATTTCCACAAGCCAAGATTAAACCACGTTGAGGGATTAATCTGGAGATCACAGAGATGGGGAAATTAAACCCATCTTCATTGCATGAGGATTCAGTTTACTGGCTGAACTATTTGTACACCCTTCACTGGCTGCCTTTATTACACCTGAATCAGTGTAGAGATTATTCTGTATTATTTTTTTATTCAGGATTCCATTAACTTTTCCCCCCAAATTCTACATTTGACACAGATCTGATAAAAAACAGGATTCCATGTGAATACCTAACAAATCCATCTGACTTGCTAACCTGAAACTCCTTTCTGTTTGCACCAGGTGACAGACAATCCGGGTGCTCCTTCCTGCTATTACAGCTCCGGCAATCCTTACTCCATAAGGAATCTCACTGTTTCCTCCACTGGAATGGTGGCTGACCTCAAGCTGGACAGCTCCATGGTCAGAGCTGACCAGGCTGCCACTGCCCCAATCAGCACCCTGCGCCTGGAGGTGATATATCATCTCAACAACATGCTGCAGTTTAAGGTAACGCCATCCCAGAATATTTTATTTACGGGCATTCAAAGGGCGTTTTATAGCCAAATTTATGTTTCACAGACAGAGGCAGCCTTGTGTAAATATGTTTCTCCTTCTAACCAATTATTATTGCTCTTAGCTTGCATCTTTTTTTTTTTTGTCCTAGAATCCTAGCACTCAGTTTTATACAGAAATTACGTGAATCAAAGGTATATGTCAGTGTGTAATGTCAACCAGGAATTTGAAACTGAAAGTATTTTGTTAATATGTAGGTAAATTTATCTGTAAGTGCTCTCATGACTCTTCAGTTTTTTAAATCCATCATTGCACTTCTATTCTAAAATTTTCCATGCACTGTTGTTTAACTGTAATTTATTGCCATGTTTTTAATAATATTGAGCTAAATGGTCAGACATCAAAAACTAACTTCTATCAGCTTTCAAAATACAGAGAACCAGAAAAAGAATCCTAAAAGTTGAGCAAAAGATAAACTAGAAAATTATTTATCACACTTGCAAAGTATACACACATATATTTTAAATATACTTATATACTTTAAATTCATGTAGATAATTAGATGAGCCATCCCTGATCCAAAATAAATCTTTAAGGCTCATTGGTTGGGGTTCTTTTCCCCCCAACAAAGTCCTGTGAAAGAATTCAAGAAAATGCATTTGAAAAAAAACACCACTGCAAGCGTTTTAAAATTTATATCAGATTCAGATTTCCAACAACTGACTTGTTTAAATAAATTAATTTCTGCCTCACAGATCTATGATTATCAGAACCCACGGTACGAGGTCCCAGTGCCCCTGAACCTCCCCAGCTCCCCCACCAGCTCGAGCCAGGACCGGCTCTACGCGGTCTCACTCCAGGTCCAGCCCTTTGGGATCCAAGTCCGCCGCAAGAGCACAGGCACAGTCATGTGAGCCACTGCTACCTTTTGTTACTTTATTTCACGTGGGTTTTTTGTAGCTTTTTTCATGCCAAACCTTCTCTCTGTGCACGTGTTGGAGTGAGGAACACTTGGCAGCTCCGTGCCTTGTGCGCTTCCCAAGCGTCTGGGAGGCAAAATGAGTATCTACAGTTCCTAAAATATTTTTCTTAGGAAAATATTACACAGCACTGCTCATTAAGGGATTGGCCATTTGGGTCAGTTTTGGGCAATGGTTAGGGGGGAAAATAAAAATAGATGGAAGTAGTGTCCCAACTAACTTGAGATGGGTTTTGGTAACATGACTGATGGGTCTGGCAGGAGTTTTCATTTTTCCTTGATTAAGTCAGAGTTAGGAAACAGAGAACAGTTGAGTGTGTTATGTTTTTTGTTCAAAAAACCAATTTTATTTAATTTTTTGAAGTACTCAAAACTTAATTGCCAGTTGAGTTCCCTTCTGCCAACCAGAATAATAATTCAACCTGCAATTGAAGCTCCTGGAACAATGAAATTCTCTGGCAGAGCCCATCAGGCTGCAGTTGGATTTCTAACTGGAAAGATGCTGATTTATAATAAATGTGACCTGTGAATGCAATTTCAGTGTAATCTGCACAGAAAGTTCAGTGAACTGTAAAAAGCATTTTATTTACTATAATCCATGTGTCTCCAGTGCTCTGTCTTGGAGGAAAATAGGATTGCAGGGTCCTGAAATGCATTTTCTCACTAAATTGCCAAAATACAACTTGCAGTGCACGATGCCTGTGTAGGATTCCTCTCTGAGAGACACAGAGGACTTTGTGTCTCTAAACACTTCAGCAATTCTTAGGCACCCTCATTTCATGTGCCTTAAGTTTCCTTGATAACCACAACAGTTTTAGTCCATTTTTACTGAAGATTGAGATTTCCAGAGAAAAAGAGTGGCCCAAAAAGAAAGCATCTGCCAGTAACAGAGCCCTGAGGATGCTTTATTCTTATTTTCCCTTTCCTCTTCCCACTTCAGCTGGAATTCAGCCCTGCCCACCTTCACCTTCAGTGACACGTTCATTCAGATTTCCACCCGCCTGGCATCCCAGTACATCTACGGGTTTGGGGAAAGTGAGCACCCCACGTTCCGACACAACATGAACTGGCACACCTGGGGAATGTTCAACAAGGACCAGCCTCCAGGTGTAAGTAGGCAAAGAAGGAGAAAATGTGATTTTTTTGAACTGATGAGTGCAGAAATGTTCAGCACGAGTTTAAAATTCAGTGGATGTCTGCTGGTACTGGGCATTGGCTCTGACAATATTTTTCACAGTTTACAATTTAGATGGTGTCGCCATGGCAAAGGTCTCCTGTAAACCCATTATTTGTGACCTGCAAGAACAATGTGAGGGGTTCAGGCCCTCAGTCAGGTGTTGGAAGGTGGCAGATGGCTTAGGAGTAACAGCATGTTCCTTGTTTTTTAATTCTTCTCATCTCATTGTTTCGAAAATTAGACATGACTCAGAACAATTCCTGTTGCTTGGGGATTAATTTAGTACTTACACAGGTAAAGCAGAAATCTTATCTCTGTTGTCTTATTTCCTACAAGATAGCAAATTTCTAATTACCAGGTAATGGCCAACGAAATAGCAGCAGCTAAACAGAGCTCTAATTTCCAGTTCAGGCTGGAACACATTTTGAGAAAATTAAATGTAATGTCACCAGCACCTCCTGAGCACGTAGACACCTGATTCTGTTTGCAAAGAAGATTCTGTTTTGTCCTGAGGAAGCACCTTCTCATTAGGGAAATTTAAGTGCAGCAATACCTTTGCTTTCGTTCTTGCCCCAGCAGTCTGGACAGGCCTGACAAATTGTCAAGTTCCAAGTGACCTTCTGCAGGTCTGTTTTGTGGTTAGGTGGAGTTTAGGTGTATAAATTTAAAGTTTATTTTGGTATGTTTGGCACTTGTCTCATTTTATATTAAATTTATTACTAAATGTTAAAAAGCAAATGCTTGCAATGTTTCCCCAGTAAAATGTATTTTATTTTATTTGCAGTACAAGCTGAATTCCTATGGTTTTCAGCCATTTTACATGGCCCTTGAAGAAGATGGCAATGCCCATGGAGTTTTCTTGCTTAACAGCAACGCGATGGGTAAAAAAACCTTCACTTTATTTCATAAAATGATGAAATGGTCTGTGTTGGAAGGGACCTTAAAATCATCCTGTTCCACACCCCTGCAAGGACATCTTCCACTATTCCAGGATGCTCCAACTTGGCCTTGGACACTTTTAGGGATCCCAAGGGCAGCCACAGCTTCTCTGGGCAACTTCAGGGCCTCATCCCCCTCACAAGGAACAATTTCTTCCCAATATCCCCTCTAAGCCCCTCCTCTATCAGTTTGAAGCCTCTAGGCCTTTGTAAATTGTCTCTCCCCACCCTCCTCCATGTGCTCCATTTTTACAGTCAGTGTTTTGCCCTGGTGGCAAACCCAGGCACCCTTTTCTTACTTCCTTCCCTCCCCTTCCAGATGTGACATTCCAGCCCACCCCTGCCCTGACCTACCGCACCGTCGGAGGAATCCTCGACTTCTACATGGTTTTGGGCCCGACTCCCGAGCTCGTGGTTCAGGAGTACACCGAAGTAGGAGCCTGACTAACGCTGGGCTTTGGGGGGTTGGTTTGACCTCTCTTGCCCCTCCTCACCACGAGCATCCTTCCCTGTTTTCCAGCTGGTTGGGCGCCCAGTCATGCCGCCCTACTGGTCCTTGGGATTCCAGCTGTGCCGCTACGGATACGCCAACGACACGGAGGTGGCCCAGCTCGTGGAGGAGATGAAGGCGGCTCAGATTCCCTACGTACGTTGGGAGAAAATAACTTTTGAGCTTTTGGCTTCGTGGCATTGACTAAATCCACTTAGACACTAAAGCAGTGACCAACCACAAAAACCCCACTGTGGTAGAGAGGAGCAGGTTTTGTGCCACGGGCTCTGGGCTGTGTTAAAAGCTGCTTGATTTTGTTCATTACGCACATCGAAGAATGAGAGGAAGGAGCAGTGATTAAGGCAAACCAGCAAGGGGAAAAAAATGAAGCAGCATCATTTCATTGCCATCTTGCTCTGTGTCAAGTCAGCTGTGATTTGGCCGAGGTTGTTGTTGGGATAGTAGGAATAGCACCTAGGTCTAACAAAATTGTGCTGTAAATTGGATGTGGCTTCATTTTAAATATATTAATATCAATGTTTCAATAGAGAACAACTATTTCCATTGTTTCCCTATAGCTATGGAAATAGAGGTGCATTTTCTGTGTACATAGGTATGAACAAAATCCATATTTTTCTCTATTTTGTATCAATTTCTCCTCTCAGTTTAGATGCAGCAGTTAAAGGCTTATTTTGGTTTGGACCTGCTCATAGATTGTGTAATATTAATTTAACAACTTCAGCCTGAAGTTACCACTGCTTCTAATTTTACACATCAAAAATTCCGTATTTTACTTATTTTGGCCGATTTTCAGTATTTGGCAAAAAAGGGGATAAAATAATTCAAAATTAATTGTTTCTTTTTTTTTTTTCTTTTTGAACTGCAGGATGTCCAATATACAGATATTGACTACATGGAAAGGAACGTGGACTTCACCCTTTCCCCACATTTTGCTGGGTTACCAGCTCTGGTCGACAAAATCAAAGCAGAAGGAATGAGATTTATCATTATCCTGGTCAGTTTGTAATATTGCTTTTAAATTCCAATGTAGCATCACAAAATGGAGGATATATTCAACGTGAGTTTTGAGCATAAGGGTAAAAGTGCTTCTAATTATAGGATCCAGCCATTTCTGGGAATGAAACCAGTTATCCTGCCTTCGACAGAGGTGAGGCCGAAAATGTCTTCGTAAAAAGGCCTGATACCAATGAAATTTTATATTCCAAGGTACTGTCCAGGGAAGGTTATTTAAACCTGTGTGTTGTTGATGCTCAGTTTGTATTTAGTGTGGTTTGATTATTTTAAATATTCTTTGTCCTATTAGGTCTGGTCATTCCTTCCCGGTGTCCAAATCGACGAGTCACTGCCTCATGAACAAATAATAGAGGTAAGTACTGACATAGTTTGGCTCTGGACTCAAATATAGATATTAATAACTTAAAATAGCAGCAAACTCATTGATAAATCTGATGTCAGGAGTAAGTTGCAGAAATTAGTTAAGTCTTCCTAAGAGCCAAAAAATTTAGTGAACAAGCAATTAGGGTTTTTTCTTTTCTTTTTTTTTTTTTTAATTCCAGAATTTATGTATGGAATACCTTCAGTCCCCTTATCTGTCTTGATTTCCTTCTCTTTTTACAGAAATATGCAGCACATTGTGCTTTCCCAGACTTCTTCCGCAATTCCACAATGGAGTGGTGGAAGAGGGAAATCCTGGAGGTCTATGACAATCCCACTGACCCCTCAAAAAGCATCAAGTTTGATGGCCTGTGGATTGTAAGTGTGGAAATGCATCTGATTTCTGGATTGTTTTGCTCTGCCTGACACTGGTGGAGAGGGCCCCAGTTCCTCATTCCCAGTATCTGCACTGCTCTGGCAAAAGTATCCCGTGTTAAATTCCCATTCAGAAAATGTTGGTCTTGACCATCTTGGAGGCTGTTCCCTTGAAACAAAGAACTCCTGAGTCGTAGAATAGTCTTGGTCGGAAGAGATCGTAAAAATCTTCTATTCCCACCCCCTGTCATGGGCAGGGACACCTCCCACTGTCCCAGGCTGCTCCAAGCCCTGTCCAGCCTGGCTTTCAGCACTTCCAGGGATCCAGGGGCAGCCACAGCTGCTCTGGGCACCCTGTGCCAGGGCCTGCCCACCCTCCCAGGGAGAAATTCCTTCCCAGCATCCCATCTCATTTTGCCCTCCTTCAGCCCAAGGCCATCCCCCTTTTTCTGTCACTCCATGGCCTCATGGAAAGTCCTTTTCCAACCTTTTTTTCTGCCCCTTTATGGAACATGGGATGTCCAACTGAGACTGCAGCTGCAGGGGGCTCCTGAGAGCCCTGCAATGCTGTTTGTGTGTAATTCAGAATTCATGGTGCTCTGTAGCAAACTAAGGGGTTCTGCTCTGTGTTTTCAGGACATGAATGAACCAGCAGCTTTTGTGAATGGCGCCATGGGTGGCTGTAGGAACGAGCTCCTAAACAATCCCCCCTACATGCCTTGTAAGTCTGATCCCTCCTTAAAACAGTTTTAGGTTTTTCTGGTTCCTGCATAAATTCTTATTGGGTATATGGGGCATAAATGCTGAAATAAAGATGGGTTTATAAACCCACAGCCCCTCACTGAATGTGGCCCTTTATTCCTGAGATTATGGGCACACTGCAAGCCTAGATATTTCAGCAGGAGCTGTGCAGCACTTTGCAAAAATAAAGTTCTTTCCAGCTCCTTGCTGCATATGGATCCCTATTTTGTGTCTAAGTGCTTTGCTTGAGGCATGGCAGAGAACTGAGCTCTCTGTTTTGCAGTTTTCTCAGATGAATAATGCAATTAATTAAATATTTAGAAAATATCCATGTGTCTCCTCTCATTACCATTTATGTGAGCAGTCAAATGCTTGAAATGCTTCGCTTTCTTAGCTCGGCTTTCCTGAAGTACTGCTGTAAAGTAGTACTAATTAGGAATTATTTATTAATGGTTTATTAGCATACTCTCACTGCTTACTGTTGTATTCAGATTTCATGAGTGGTTTCTCAGGAATTTCCAGGAAATTAATATTCAGACACAGATCATACCCCCACCACACCCATTTTTCTGTTTGTGTGGTTAGTGTGACTGTGTTTAAAAAGATTCGAGATATTTTCTGATATATTCTGTTTATTCTTTGAGCCTTTGCAGTGAGAGCATCTGTAACTGAACGATTAGAACATTCCCAGACCCAGATACCTGCATAGGAATATTTGAAACATTCCGTTTTGGAAATGCTAGGTTTATAATTATTAATAAATAAGCGGCAGCATGAAGAGACTGAATGCCTAACTGATTATGAAAATTAAGAAAAAGCAACTCAAGTGACTAATACCTATTATTAATAATGAATATATTTCTCCCCTTTCCACAAGATTTGGGAGATAGGTGGGCAGGATTAATCCACAAAACTCCATGCATGGAAGGTCAGCACTACCTGCCAGACGGGACCCCGGCCAGACACTACGATGTGCACAACCTTTATGGATGGTCCCAAACCAGAGCCACCGTGCCGTAAGTGCTTATTTGCATATTCCACACTGCCTCCAAAACACACCCTGAACGGGCTCTCCATCTCTGCATTCCTACCGCCAAAACTTCCACTGGTTAATTTAAGATGCCTGAGGCATCTTTCTCTTCGCTCTGACCGATCTGGTTTTTCAATCCAGCTCCCAGAGGAGTTGGATTCTCCAAAGGCTGGAGTTATTCCAGCCCCGAGAGGAGCTGGATGCTCCAAGGGTTGGAGTTATTCCAGGCAGGGATCTCCCCTGTGCTGCAGGAAGGGTGGTGGGAGCAGAGCTGCAGAAGGTGAGAGGGGGGTCTGTGCAGGGCTGAGCTGAGGCTGTGCTTCCTCGGCTCCACTGCAATAAATCCCTTCTGCACATAAAACTACTGTAATTAAAACGTCACCTGCTCATTCTTTCTGGGTGTTGCTTAGTTTGCTCTGGTTCCCCTCACACTTCACACCCAGTGAGGGAAAATGAAGGCAGGTTTTCAATCGCAAGAATTTCAGAAGGGCTCGATTATGTTCTCTGTTTAAAATGAAGTGAAAAGGGGCAATGGTGACTTTTAAAATGCAAAGTGTGAGCACAAAGCTTTGCTTTGAAGCATTTCTTTTCCCAGTTCCAAGGCCATTATCTGTCCCTGTGAATTGTCCCCAGCCTGCTTTAGATAACGCCTGATCTGATGATAACAGAGCTGGGCCCTTTCATTTCCAATTCAGCCAGCGAGCAAGGCACAGATTTTCTGTACACATCTTAACCTTAAAGCCCTTGGTAACTTTGATATTACCATACAGGGAGAAAATATCAGGGCTGTTTGGATTTGGGGGAGGGTGCTCCGTTGGCAGCATGCCGGTGCAGCCCTGACAGTCAAGGCAGGGGTGGAATTGCTGACAGGACAGGAGGGAATGTCTGCTCCCTGTGCTGTCAGCCCTGTCTGATGGGATTTGGGCATCACAAAATGTGGTGGGCAGGGCCCTGGCGGAGGTCCAGGTGCCCATCAAAGCCCCTCCAACTCTCCCCTTCTCAGCTGGGAAGAGGAGACAAAGTATAAAAAAGATACCACTCACCAAAGACTGCCCCGGCCAAACAGCTCATTTGTGGAAATCAGTTAATTTACAATCAAATCAGAGAGGATAATGACAATTAAAACCAAATCTTAATTCCCCCAAGTCTTTCCTTTTTTTCTAATTCATTCCCTTTTTTCTACCTGCTCTCCAGCAGAGGCAGTGAGGACGTGGAGCAGGGGTTACAGTCAGTCCATCACACGCTGTCTCTGCTGCTCTTTCCTCTCCTCCCTCTCTTCCCCTCCTCCTCTCTCCGGGGCTCCACAGCTTCCTGCCAGGATCCAGCTCCAGTGCAGGCATCCCAAGGGATCACAGAGGGATCCCAGGCATCTCGAGGGATCCCAGGCATCCCAAGGGATCACAGCTTCCTTTGGGCACCCCCCTGCTCAGGTGTGGGCTCCTCCAGGGGCTGCAGGTGGATCTCTGTCCCTGTGCTGCAGGGAAACGCCAGCTCCAGAGCCTGGAGCATCTCCTGACCCCTCTGCACTGACCCAGGGTCTGCAGGGCTGCTGCTCCCACATATCCTCACCCCTCTCTCCATCTCCAGTTGCTGTTGGGAGCTTCATTTTCCCTTTCTTATTCCTGTAATCCCAAAATCACTCAGTGCTGCTGGTGGGCTCAGCCAGGGGCAGGTCACTCTATCAGAAAGGAGGAAGCTGCAGAAGTTTCTCCCTGAAGCCACCCCTGCCAAAACCTCGCTGTGCAAACCCAGTGGAGTAGACAAGAGCTTGATAGGGAAAGGAATATGGCCATCGCTTCTGTGTTTTAAGTATGAGCTGAAATATTCTCCTCTCTTTTGCGAGGCACTGCAACAGAAATCACTACAATAAATCTCACAGCTCGCACAGATATTCTCACACTGGAAATTTATAGCAAATGTTATCTACAAAATATAGATATACATATATTTTGCTTCCAAATTTATTTTTTTTGGCAGTAACTGAAGAGGTACTTGTGAAACTGAAGAAACGCAATAATTTCTTTTGATACTAAACCATCCAAACAGAAAGATTATTTGCACACAAAACTCACAAAAGACTGTAACTGAAAAGTGAATGTCAGTTTTTTATGTAACCTGGTGTCATTTCAGTTCTCCATCCATTAGCCACAGAAACTTCGGGATATTGCCTTGACGCTGCTCTTTTGTAATGAGGTTTTTGCATAGCCAGAGCCCTTATTAGTGAATACAGGAACTGTTTGGAGGTAAATTCAGCCTTTGTGACCTGAATAACTGTTTTTCATGCATAGAAAAGCTCCAGTGTTATGGAGCTGCAGGCCTGAGCCTCCAGGCACAGAACACTCAGGTCCTGCTCATCCCTTTGCAGTTTGGCATGTGACATTCACTGCCTTCACTTTTGAAATTTTAGCTGCCACTTCCCAAGCATTATTGACACAGGGAAAACAAGCAGAGGCTGGAAATGTTGGATGGCATCTTACAAAGGAATAAAGGATCCTGGAAAAGTTACTGTTTGTCTCGGAGGAAATAATTGTGACCCATTAGTCTGGTTTAATTGCAGCGGTAATTTAAGTGACTCGTGTGTCTTTGCTGTAATTATGGTGTCACTAAAGCTGCAAATCCTATAGAAAAATAAGCAAACAGTGCCTTATTGAAGCAGCAGTTGAGGCAATTATGGTGGTGCTCACATTGGAGAGCAGTGGCATTTAATCAGGGTGATTTTCTGACTAATATTTGTATTGATACCCTGTCACCTTGGTCTTTTGGAAGGACTACAAATCCCTGAGTCTTTTTTTTTTAATTTCAGCACTTTTTAGTCAACTAAACTTATCCTGAGAGGTCCAATATTCCTGCTACCTCTGTTTTCACTCTTCTGAGCATTTTGGTTTGATTGTTGCTAAATTATTTCCAGCTGTTGCTTCAAGTTTTCAGGTACTTTAAGAAAAGAATGACTTGCCCTTTCACACATTGAGGAGCCCTTAGAAAACAGGCTTAGAAAAATGTTGTTACATTCTCATTTTCCCACAGAGGAGTTAGCCTGAGCTGGAAAACTCCTTTTTAATCCCTCCTTGTTTGCCAGTTCTCTTTGTAGCTGCAGGTCGCCCAGCTTTGCTGGGATTGTGTCTGGATCATATTGAATTGCCATAAAAAGCACAAACGGATTGGATGTGTACGATGTAGCCCTTCACTATGATAATACAAACCCATAAATTTCTTTTCAGTGATGGCTTAAGTTTGAGCTTTCATATATTTCAGATTCTGTGCTGCCTAGGTGTGTAGAGCCTCACATTAAGCGTTAGTAAGCTCTCTTCACAGGGTAGGTAGACAAAACAAATCCTTTTCCTGCTGGAGACCAAGGACAAAGGTTACAAGTTTTCAGGCCCAAAAGCACAAACAACAGTTTTCTCTCTAAAGACAGAAACAAGGATGGGACTTCATAATCTGAAGCTGTAATTGGACAATTAAACCTCAAAATGCAAATGAACCAAAATGTTTAAAAGTGTGAGGCCTAGTGGGTCCATTTTGTTACTATTTTGTGTCCACCTTGGGTGGAGCCCTGGCCAGGCCCTGTCCTGTCCAAGGTGGATCCTTAAAGGCCTTTCAATAAATATCTACTTTATTCTCTTAGCTCTGCCCAATCTCTGTTCAAGGTCAGCCTTTCCAAGGCATCAGAGAGGCTCCTCTGCAATGAATTCTCATGCAGAGTTTCTGCTGTAACTCGTTTTTGTGTCTGTTTCCAACTCAGGGCCCTGCACGAAGCCACCAAGGAGCGCGGGATCATCGTCACCCGCTCCACGTACGCCGGCAGCGGGAAGTGGGCTGGGCACTGGCTGGGGGACAACACGGCAGCCTGGGACCAGCTCCACAAATCTATCATCGGTACGTGGCAGGAAAAGGGTCTGCACCCCTGGGATCACCCACTCATGGAATGGTTTGGGTTGGGAGGGACCTAAAAGCACAGCTGGTTCCACCCCCACCGTGGCAGGGACACCTTCCACAGATCAGGTTCCTCCAAGCATTACCCAACCTGGCTTTGCTTCCCCTTCCTCTCCTTGCTTTTGTATTCCTGTGATTTTTAGCTGAAAAAAAAACTAGTTCAGCAATCAGAATTTGTGGTCAGTTCCTTTTTTACTTTTTCTTCTTACTTCCTTCTGTACCAGGTGCTGGGAACTCCTTTAACTCCCTTGGGACCAGACCTCTCCATGCCCTGTGTCCTGCCACTCATCTTTTTTCTTTGCTCCTGTCCACCTACATCCCATTCTCCTTCTGTAGCAGGAAAACACGAAACATTAGAGAAGTTGTGGGGTTTGTATCAGGATTTTTTTCTCTTCTGATTCAGTAGTGTGATAAACATTGTCTATGTAACCATAATGTGAAAAAACCACAGCCAGTAACTCCAATTTATTTCTCTTTTCAGGCATGATGGAGTTCAGTCTCTTTGGAATATCTTATGTAAGCTAATGAGTTATTAACTTATATTTAATTACCGTGATGCCGTGCACGATAATGCAGTTTTCCATTTGGGTTATTCTGAAAATTTCAGACAGGAGCTGATATCTGTGGCTTCTTCAGTGACTCCGAGTATGAGCTGTGTGCCCGCTGGATGCAGCTGGGTGCATTCTACCCATACTCCAGGAACCACAACACGAAAGGAACACGGGTGAGTTGCAATTTTTCAATAGTTCTTCACAGCTGGGCCTTTGCAACACACAGGCAAAACTAGCCAGAACAATGCACAATTGCCCTGGCTCAAAAAATAAATACATTCCAAGTAAAACGGAGAAGAAAAGAACACTTTTGGCTCTTTATCAAATGGAGATTGTGATTATTTCAATGCTGGGTCTGCTGTGAACTTCCCCATCACCTGAGAGGTTTTATGCCCACAGAGGGGCTGCTCTGAGATTTGAACCCTTGAAGGAAGCATGTTCTAGCTTTGCTTTCACTGAATCAAACGCTGCCTGTTTTCCCCTCTGTGATNCGTGTTCCCCTGGGGTTTTATCAGCTCTCCTCTTTCTAGTTCCCCTCCTGCAGCTGACAGTGACAGCCACACTTTTCTCTTGCTCCTGGGTTGAAGAATAAATAAATAAATGAAGATGCTCTGCTTCAGAGGAGGAATTTCCTTCAATCATTTTGCTACGTTGATTTGGGTTTTTTAGCTTTCTCAGGCAGTCCAACCCAGCTTCTCTGACAACACTCTCTTCTCTTTCAGAGGCAAGATCCTGCTTCTTGGGATAAGAAATTCAGTGAGATGTCCAGGGATGTGCTGAACATAAGATACACCCTGTTACCTTATCTCTACACCTTGCTGTACGATGCCCACGCCTACGGCAGCACTGTGGTCCGCCCCCTTCTCCACGAGTAAGTGCAATTCCCCTGCTCTCCTCACCAAGAATTCCCATTAAAACTCCTCTAGTTGTGACCACCTAACAACAGAGTTCCCCCTTTGTTACAGCATTTCCCCCTTCGATAAAAAACCATAAAATTTTGGCTGGTAAAACCTGAGTTTTTTGCATGTGGTGATTTGTCTTTTTCAAAGGAACTCAGAAAACAATGGCTCAAATTAAAGAGTCTGTCCCAATCTGTCCAAGATTTTATTATTGTAAATAATAACCATAAGACCTTCAGAGTTTTGTTGTCCCAATGTACTGAAAAGCAAAAGCAAAGAAATGGACAAACCCCCCTAAAGCTAAGCACTAACTCGAGTTTTTCTAATGATTGTCACATCGGGACCTTTGTGCAGCCATTAATTGATCTCTGAATTATTAACAGCAATAACGAGGAAATTAGATACTAGAAAGAGTAGGTGAAATTACTGGCAGAAGGGTCTTCAAGGAGGAGCTCTTTGGGAAAGTTCAGCTCTGGCTGTCTCATCCTGACAGGTTTGTGCAGGACAGGAAGACGTGGGACATCGACGAGCAGTTCCTCTGGGGTCCTGCCCTGCTCGTCAGCCCTGTCATGAAACCTGTGAGCTTTTTTTAACCATTTATTACTAAGGTCAGTTTAATTAGGCTTCACTTTTTCATCTGAGGTGCCTAAAAATTTGTGTGTTTCATTGCAGAATGACCGGAGTGTGATGGCTTATTTCCCCGATGCCCGCTGGTATGATTACCACACGGTAAGTCACCCTAAAAAAATTGTATTTTAAAACTTCTATTTTCTGTCTTTTCACAGCGCTGAGCATGGCAGGGAGGTGGAAACACTCACTTGCCTAATTTGCATTTAATATAAGTTCTTAGAAACATCAAATCTACTCAGCTAAATAAAGAAATAATAAAAATCCTCGATTCCTTTATATTAATGTATAATAACATGACCAGAGTTATGATAAATGAAAAGGTGAAGTGATACCTTTAATTTAGAGTTCTTTTCACTTTTTGTAACCCTCAAATGATACGCAGAAGGTTTTTGTAATGGAATGTTCTAATGAAGAAAGGAAAAAAACAGGTTTAGTTGCATAATTTTTCTTGGAAAATGATAAAAGATTTGGGAATAGGAAGAGCAGGATCAAAACTCCCTTCATTAATCACAGGTTTGTGTTTCACCCTCTTGGCCCCTTGGGTTCAGCTGCCATCACCCATGGTCAGGCCAGGCTTTTACAGAGCCAAAATTTCAGGGTTTCTCTTATTAATAGTTACTCCTGCAGTAACAACTCCTAATTAACCTGTCCAGAGAAATAGCATTTCATTCTGAAGGAAAACCCTGTAAAAAATTGTAATTTTTTTGTACACAGGACACAGATACTGGCTTTAGGAGACAATTCCAAAATTTATCTGCTCCTTTGGAGCACATCAACCTGCACATCCGGGGTGGATACATCCTGCCTTGGCAACAACCCGCTAACACAACAGCTTACAGGTAGGAAGAAGTGAAAAATTTAAATTTAATTTGGCTTTTGGGGGCTTTTTTAGGGGAGTTTTTTGGGGGTTTTTTGTGGATTTTTTGGGGTTTTTGTGGGGTTTTTTTTGG
>VXBB01008589.1:0-26145 GCA_013399915.1 Illadopsis cleaveri
GACCCTGTTAGTAGGGGGTGGCCCACCTGTATACAGGCAGTAGCTGCCACTTCCTTACTAGTAGAAGAAAGCAAAAAATTAACTTTTAGAAGAAAATTAAAAGTGCACACCCCACATGCAGTTAGAAATATTTTGAATCAAAAAGCTGAGAAATGGCTCACTGACTCTCGAGTGTTAAAATATGAAGCAAATCTTATAAATAAAGATGATCTAGAGTTAGTTACAAATAAACACCTCAGTCCTGCCCAATTTTTGCACAGAAAATCAGTAGAAAAACTAGTGCATGATTGCTTAGAAATTATAAACTATCAAACCAAAGTAAGAGAAGATTTAACAGACCAACCCCTTCGAGGGGGAGCAATTATACATTAATGGGTCCTCAAAAGTAACTCAGGGGAAGCGAATGTCAGGATATACTATAGTGAATGAAAAATTGATAACCATAGAAAAGAAAAAGTTACCACCCAGCTGGTCAGCCCAAGCGTGCGAGTTATATGCTTTGAAACGAGCCCTTGAAATATTAACACTAGAAAGAGGGACCGTGTATACTAACTTTAAGTACGCCTTTAGAGTACTGCATACTTTTGAGAACATTTAGGAAGAAAAAGGACTGCTAAATTCAAAACGGAAAAGACTAGTCCATGAAAAGCTCATCTCAGAAATATTAAAAGCATTATAATTACTAAAAGAAATTGCTGTTATACACGTTCAGGGACACCAGAAAGGAATCACCTTAGAAATAAGAGGAAACAACCTAGCAGACTTAGAGGCTAAAACTGCAGCCAAGTCCAGAGAAGAGAACATAATGATGGTTCTAACCCCCACAGAAAAAAATTCAAGATATACCAGTATTCAGTGAAACAGAAGAAAGGAACTTCTTAAAAATAGGAGCAAAAAACCCCCCAACAAAACAAGAAAGGGAAGTGGGTGTTATCCAATAGAAGATAGCTATTAAAAAAACCACTAGCAAAGAAAATATTAGAAAGCATGCATAATAAGACTCATTAGGGTACCCAAGTGCTAAGTGATCAGTTCTTAAGAAATTGAGGTTGCATGAGAATTTTTAGAATAGCTAAGCAAATAACCGAGAAGTGTGGAAGTGTGCCATATGCCAAAGGTAAACAGAAAAGTCATGAAGGGAGCACACCGAGGACAGTGAGAATTAGCCTTACGACCCTTTCAGAGTATCCAAGTAGATTCCACTAAACTCCACCAAGTGCAACAGTAAAAATTTTTGCTAGTAATAGTAGATCATTTAACCCATTGGGTAGAGGCGGTACCAGCAGTTGAAATTACTGCCAATGTAGTAAGCAAAACTTTTTTAGAACTACTCATTCCCCAGTATAGAATAGTAAATAACATCGACTCAAACCAAAGAACCTATTTCAAATCAAAAGTACTACAGCAGGTGATCCAAGCTCTATGCATAGAATAAGAATTACACACTCCATGGCACCCACAAAGTTCAGAGCAGGTTAAAAAAGATGAATCAAAGTCTCAAGAGAACTCTAACTAAACTGATAATTGAAACTCAAATATCATGATTCAAATGCCTACCCCTAGCTTTGTCAAAAATCAGAACACAGCCCAGATCAGATTTAGATTTCACCTTATAAAATGATGTTTAGTTTACCTTTTCTGAGTTCGCCAAATAGTATTGCCACTTATGAAAAAGGGAGGACAGTGTCAAGAAATATGTCCTGTCTATAGCACAAGCTCTAGAGGAGCAGCAAGAAAAGGGGAGAATCCCACAGACTGCTACCCTAGATTTCAAAATTCATGTCAATCCTGGGGACTGGGTAATAGTTAAATCATAGAAAGACCAACCTTTAACCCTCCAATGGGAAGGCTCTTTTCAGGCATTGCTGACCACTGAATCAGCTGTACGAACTGCAGAGTGAGGATGGACTCAAGCTAGCAGAAAAAAAAGACCAGTAGAAGAATCCCACAACTGGAAGATCGTCACTTCCACAGAAGGACTGAGAATGACTCAAACTCAGTGTGGCAAGTAAACTACGGGCAACCACACATCAATACAGACTGGGAGAGAGCTCCCTGTAGGCTTTATCGATTCTTTTGTATTCCCAAAGGCCAGAGGCTTTCCAAACTCCCGGGCAGTAATTTACTACCTCCCCAATTGAGGGGATCAGGGTTATATAGATTAACAAACATCAAGTCCATAGGCAATCCTAGAGTTTTTGCTTTAGCCTGTGACCTACAAAAAGAAAAACCATCAGCTCTCCCTGCTGAAACAATCTCCCAGATTTATTCTTAGTCACATACCCTGCTTAAAACACCCTAAAGCAAGACATTCAAGCTAAGAACTATGTCAGTATAAAAATTGTGGTCAACTAATGTTGTAGCTCCTTCAAGCGACAAACATGTTGCAAAATTTATCAAAAGAAAGGGAAAGTTCAAACACAAATCGAGGGCAAGTACCAATTCTAACACTTTGTTGTCGAGTTAAATAGATGCTTCCCAATACTCATGAGCTATTAGGAGCTAAGAGGCTGTAGTAAATCATAAACAAGGACCATATTTTGAGTGCAGACAACAATTCCATATGATGAAAAGGTAGTAAAACCCTATTCTACAAGTAAAATTAATAAGTGCTGGTTGACTAAAGAACAATAAAGAACCACAATACAATAAAAGCAAGCGACATAGATAATTTTATAGTAAAAAGATAAGGAGGCAAAACCAAATTAACCACTATACTCGCCACCAAAAAAATCATACTTACATGCTGTAGGCAGCAATCCCATAAGGCATAAAAAGTGGGAGTACACATTATACTAAACTCCTGCTACTCCTTATTAGCCTTTTCCCTCTTAGAGATTCAGATGAACCATGTCACAAATGCAACAGATCGCTGTACCATAAAAAAATTCAAGGTTCTTATTTTACCTTTCCTACCTTCCTCAGCCACCACTGTTATAATTCATCTAAAGTAGACACCTGCCTACAGAATGGCCAAATATATGGAGTTGCAAAAGTTCTAAGGTAAAAACATAAATGCCCACAGGGCGATAAATAGGTTTATTTCTCCATAGGTCAAACCCAAAAATGGAAAAAAGAATGAGATTTGATGCAAGACTTAATACAAGAGCAAATAATAGTAAGCAAACAAAAAAAACCCAGATACAGCAACCCACCACAGAGCCAACTCCACACAGAGGTTTATATGCAAATCTTAGACAACAACTAGAAAACAAAATAGAAATTCCAAAATTAAGAAAGAACTTGTTTATAGATCTAAGAGAAAAAATCAGTAAAGAAGTAAATGTTACCAACTGCTGACTTTGTGGGGGAGCTTTAATGTCCAAAGAATGTGCAAAACTCATGGCAGTATTACATAACTAGGTCCTTGATGTTTTATCCTTAAATATTTATATCCCATCACCTTTAATAGTCCAACCTCAAGTGTATTGTACAGACAATCTCAAAAAGCTCTTACCATCTGTGAACTGAGCAGGTTTGAAGCACAATTTGCCAAAATATACATTGTTGTCATTTTTCTGAGTAAAGCTTCACTTTAAAAAACCCTGGCAAACGTACACCAGAAAAGTCCTGACTCCAAATAGGCATTTTCAATGATATTTGCAGTTACCATGAGCTAGTCTCAGAACTAAATTACATAAAATCACAACATATTTGACACACCTTTATAATCTCTCCAGTAAATCCATATTGCTGCTATTTCATTTATGAATCAGTTGTTTACCTGCATATTGTTCATTGATGTTTAACTGATGTATGACAAATTTTTGGTAGTCTTCTTGTAACAATGGAGTCAAAATGAGTTAAACTCTGTTGTATCTGAAATTTTAAAAGAACACTCAACTCTGACTTTACTTTTGTTAAATTTAAGGTTTAAGTTCTGTTACTTTGAAGTTCTCTTACTTTTTTTTTTTAAGTTCTGTTTAAGTTATACTAAGGCTAGGTTCTGTTAAGTTTAATTTCTGTCAAGTTTAAGTGTTGTTAAGTTTAAGCGAAGTTAAGTTTAAGTGTTCGGCTTAAGTTTGGTTATTTTTAGTTCTGTTAAGTTTAGGTTCTATTAAGAATAATTCCCGTTCAGTTTCAGTAATGTTAATTTAAGTTNTAAGAATAATTCCCGTTCAGTTTCAGTAATGTTAATTTAAGTTCTGTTAGGTGCACTTTTTGTTACATTTAAGTGATGTTAAGTGTGAGTGACGTTAAGTTTAAGTTCTGTTAAATTATGATCATTTAAATTACAAGATGCAGTTCTTTTGTGGGCTGGTTTTGCAATAATTGATTTTTGGTGAAGAGGGAAAAAGTCAGCCAAAGAAGTGATTCTCTGAGCTAGCCGCTACCTCCGTGCCTGGCAAAACCAATCGCTGGCTAGCTCTGAGAATTGGCACACTGCTAAGCCAATTAGAAAAGCTGGTAACTCCTCTATGATAACATATTTAAGAATGAAAAACTGTAGGAAGCCCTCTTCCTCCCTGCTCTCTACAGAGGAGTGGGGAGGCTGGCCAGGCCCCCCTCCCCACCGGGGCCGGCCAGGGCCCCTTCCCGGAGGGCCATGCAGCCGGGGGCCATCCCGGCGCCGCAAGCAACAATGCAGCCAGGGCTGCGGCACGTGGCCACAGTTGTCTTGGCATGGCTCACAGTGGACTTTATTTACTTAGTCGCTTTTAAGCAGCCATGCTGCAGACAGAAAGACAAAAGCGGCAGCAGCTGCTTTTCTTTTGATGCCTGAAAGATAGGCTGGAAATAAAACCCCATAGACCAGTGTCTATAGAGCAGGTATTTGTTTATTGCAGCGTTGGAGGTGAGGGGGATATCTCCTCCTAACTCATCCACCTTTGTCAAGTGCTGTGGTATATCTATACAGTAAATATTGCTTAGTGTTACTATGTCATTATGATATTCTGGCGCATATACGATGATGTCATCATATATGCGCCAGAACTAATTTACATAGTATGATCTCATAGTTATTAGGTAGTTCTTTTGCACTGCGCTTGCACCTCGCCAATTCAGGGGTGGTTGATCGCGGGTCTTTGATGAAGGCTTCCAAAGTCTTCTTTGCATTTGAACTTTTCAACTTTGTCTTCGGAGCATGCACACTTACGGTGTTCCATGGTCTATCTGGTCTTAACTGGCCTAAATTCTTTGTTTTGTGGCTAATTGGCATTATAATTGCCAATTTCTCATTAGTACTATACTTATCTATCTCTGAAACGATCCACCTGGTGAGGTTTTTTTCTTCTATTTTTGTCTATTCAGCATTAAGCAACTAGTTAACCATATACTAGCCATCACATTGTATAGAAAGTTATTTATATCAGGTTATATAGGTATAAAAAGTCATGAATCAGGTTATCCGGTTGTATAGATATATCAGTGTGATGGTTTTAGATCATTAACTGGGTGGAAACACCAATTCATATAGTGGTTTCACATTTGCCAATTGATATTTCATAAAATTAGTGTAGTGGTTTGAGTGTCTACCAGAATCATCTACTCCTTTTCCTGCTGTGAGATAAGATTAGGAGAAAAGCACAGCAGGCCCAAATCTTAAAAGGTATAAAGAAAGGTTTATTAACAAACACTAAAAGAGGAGAATGAGAATCAAAATGAAACCATCAAAACACTTCTCCTCCCCCCACAACTGTTCACTTTCCCACTGACAACATAAAGGGACAAAACCTGTGATTTTCAGTCAGTTTCACATTTTTAAAATAGTCTTTCATCAGTTCTTAGGGAGAGGAGCCTCTTTTAGGACTCCCATGGAGACATTGCCACAAGAAAACAGTTCTCTGGTGGCTCCCATGCCATGAATCTGCAGCCGCCCAAGGAATTCTGCAAACTGTGAAGTCTCTCCCATTTAGCAGCTTTTCCCACAACTGCATATGGGCCATATCAGCATTTTTAGAGTACACTTTAAGGATGACTCTTCTAGTATAAAACAAAGGTTCTCTTCATCTATCTCCAAAATCATCTTCATCTCAAGAAACAGAGGTCTTCTTTTTCCCAGGGGGCAGAGGGCTTCATCTTTCTTTATCTTCCTCTCTTCAAAATTCTCCATTAGATCACAGCTATATCAGTCCACGGCTATGACTTGTACCTTGCATCCCCCTAAAAAGCATTCTATAAGTTACAGGGATATTTTAGTCCATTCTCCATGGCCTCACAAGAGAAGTCCAGCCCAAACTAGGCAATGCCTCAATCCTTTCTCCCAATTAGGACTTTTAATATCTCTCTCTCTTCACTGACTTTAATCTTATGCTGTGTCTCTCCGCATCTCAATCACTCTGTCTTTTTCTCTTACTCAGAGAGGATTAGTGCTTCGCAAGTTCCATCTGTCAAGGAAAGAGTTAACATCTTGCCTGTGCCTTTAGATGGTCATGTGATCTCTGCCAGGCAGCAGCTGCTCTGGCTGCACGGCTGTTGGATTTCAAAGCCATGCCAATGAGGGGTGCTCAGTAGCCAGGCTGCTGGATGCCTCTCACCACCCCTCAGTCTCAGCAGGATGGGCCTGGCCCAGCCCAGACTCTGAGTTGCTCCCGGGAGCCCAGGGGACGTCTTCTTTGGCCCGGCCCTTTAAAGTTGGCTAGATGTTAGTAGTTGCAGCCTCCCCTTCCCCTGCCAGCAAGTGATGGGGCCTGGGGCCCCAGCCCGGCCAGGCCAGCTCTGCCAACACGGCAGAGCAGTGTGGACCTGGCCCAGCCCTGCCCTCTGCACAGGGCAGGCTGTTACCTGCTGGCAGGCTGGACAGCAAAGAGAGAAATTCCTGAGATCCTCTGATTTTTAACCTGTGTGTTTCCAGAGGAGTGTCATCTTTCTAAATNCTCAGGCTCTCTGTTCTTATTTTTGATCCTGTTTTCTCAGTAACCTTGATGAATTCCTGAGCGCTCTAATAACAAAACTGCAGGTGGTTTGATAATATTACTCAAACAGTTTGGCTGGTGCATCAGAATGGCCTGTCATACAGATACATTGCTACATCCCTCCATCCCTTGGTCTCAGCAGGGTGAGCCCAGAGGACACCTTCCTCGGCCAGGGTGGCGGCGGGCCAGCCCTTAGGGTTGACTGGATGTTAATAGCCATGGCTTCCCCTTCCCCACCGGCAGCTTCTGGGCCTGGGGCCGTGGAGCAACTGCTGGGGCCCGGTTGTTACCTGCTCCTCAGGCCAGAAGGAAAAGGGAGTTTTCCCAGTACTCTCTGATTTTTAACCTGTGTCAGATGTGTGTGATGTGTGTAATGTGTCAGATGTTAACCAGAGGCATGTCATCTTCCTGATGGCTATACCAAATGTCAATATTCAAACCTAGAGTCTGATTTGGTTTGCTATAACTTCCTTGAAAAAATCCCTTCTGTGCTAAACCAGCACGATCAGGTTATATTGATATCTTATAACTCAAGCTATATAAGCACCTTGTAACTTTGACCTGAGCTGAGATTCTTCTGCAAGCCATGATGAGGACTATAATACAAAAATTGTTTCCCTGTAATTCATGAAGTGCATGGGGGGATGCAGCATTTACCCACAGCCCATGAGAAAAAGGCACTCGTGCTGGAGCATGTGGATGCTGAAGAGCTGTGATCTGGTGAGAGACTTAGAAAGAGAGAGAACCCTTGCTTTCAGAGACAGAGGAAGAGGACCCTTGCTTTTATACTAGAACAGTTCATCCTTAAAAACTTCACCCCATAAGCTAAACGGCCCACGAAAAGCAGTTGTGGGAAGACTGCAAGCAATGGGAGGGATTTCACATTGCAAGCAGGTTTCGGGCGGACAGTTAGCCGTGAAAATTAAAACCATGTTGGAAAAGTTCACAGAGAACTGTTTCCCATAGCAAAGACCCCATGGCATGGCAAAAGAGACTCCTCTCCCTAAGTGAACTGAAGAAAGATTTTTGGAAGTGACAAAGTGACTAGAAATCCCATGTTTTGTCTCCCTGGACTGTCGGTGGGAAGGAAACAAGGGCTGGGGGGGGGAGAGGGGCAGAGGGAAAGGTGTTCTAACAGTTTATTTTTAGTTCTCATTATCCTCTTTTAATTCTCTTAATATTTTTTTTCTTTGCACTTTTAAAGGTTTTGAGCCTATTTTGCCCTTAAAGCGTTTTTCTCCTAATCCTTATCTCACCACATGAGTTTTCTTTCCCCCTCCTCTGCTCAAATATAGCAGAAGAAAATGAATAAATTATTTTCATAGGTGCACTGGCATTTGGCCAGCATTAACCCATCAGATTTTGTTATAGATATAAGATGGAATTAACTGAAATAATTATGAGGAATTGGTAAGCAACTGTTGAAGAATATAAGTTGTGTAAAAATATGTAAGGATGCAGTTTATTGGATCCTTAATTTAATTGAAAATTCTATGGGTATAACTATTCTGCATTGGTCATTTAACACAATTATTCATAACAATCTGCTGTTTTATCTTAGGTACCACACAGGAATAAGTAACAATTCCAAATTATGGCTGTTGTTAATTGTAAGCTGTTTAATGCTTTCTTGCTTGCTTTTATTTTTCTTTATTGTCATATATACATAGATGTGTGGAAAAATATGATCTCAACTTCTTAGGACAGTTACTGTTGCTGTATTAGTGATTCTGATTATGTTGTTAATATCATAGTGTGAATTCACTGACTTTTTATAACGGGCATTATCCTTAAGATATTATTTGAGGTTACACATAAGCATTCCTTTGGTTGCTTGCAGTTTGTTTATGGTATCATTGACTACATAGCGAAAGATAAATGACAAAGCCGGCTATTTTACAAACTTTCCCTATACTGTTGTGTAGCTATCTGCTGAACATGCATAATTTTAAGAAACTTTCCCAACTGCTATTAATAGAGGTTTGCTTGTAGGATGTTAGGGAGACCCTTCCAGTTAAGGCCTTGGCTCTGGCCAAGACCTGGCCCTAGCTGGTCAAAAGTATGCCAACAGTCCAAGGTGTTTCTGCACTGAAAATGTAATCAGACCACTTTGACTTGCTGATTTGGGCTTATAAGAGCTGGACCCCCTTTCAAGGTAAACGTGGAAACCTTTCCGGGAATGGTTCTTCAGGTCCTCATTGTGAAACAGGGCTTGCCAGCTATTGCAGACTCTGGGTGATGGTACAGTATTTAGGCAATTGATAATGTATCATTCTAAATCACTATCCTTTCTCTCGTGTGCTACTGATTACGTGTATTACCTTGCTTATTTCTGCTCGGTGTGAGTTTATTGCTTTACCACATGTATTGTCTTACTTTTATGTTGCCTTCATGTTCATAATGAGAGACACGCATTATTGAAAAAACAAAGAAGGGGGAATACAGCTCCTCAAGAACATTTAGATAATGCAATATTCACACTAGAATTTTTGAAAGCAGATCATCAAATTTGATCCCTGGTAGAGCAATACTGCTCTGAAAATTTGCGTGTGCGAAAATAATTTCTAAAAAATTTTTACATAAGGATCCATGATTGGGTGTGCAATGGCAAGGCCTAGATGATTTACTAACCTAGGAGAGAAGGTACGCATGTGTTTTATTGCCAACAGGTCTAAAGTGGTTACCTGCTCATCAGGACAAACATCGGTCGCCTCTGAGGAAACGAGGCCCAGTGAGAGGAAAAATGACCTAATCACCATTCAGCCCTCATAGCCAAGGCAGGAGCAGGGGTAGGACTGCCAGGAACATGGCTGTTTCTGGAGACTTAAGGAGGCAGCCTGCCAATAGAGGCCTTGTGTCTCACTGCACCCATGATCATGTTATTGTATTCCTGCTGACCTTCTTCAGTTATTCCCTGTTCCGTGCTTCCAGAAAGACATTCAGTAATGTCAAAGTCAGCATTTCCAGCTAATGGACTTCCTCCTGCTTAAATAGCATGGTCTCTTGAGATCCAGCCATATGAACTTTGGAACAGTAGCCATTTATTTCCACTTCCTGGGGACATTGGTCACTATCTTTTTGTTTTCCTATCCTGCGGGTCTGTTTGTCAGTGGCATGGCCGGTTTTGATGGGTTTTTATTGATTGTGATCTGTATTCCATGTATCTTATCCTGTGTCTAGCAGATGACCAGCAATAGTCTTAATAAGATAATGGCCTTACAGGTACAGACGGTTTTGGCATTAGGGTACATGAACCCTTTGCACAAAAAACAAAGAAAGGGGGAGATGTTGCATATAGGTAAACCCTTACAAAATAAGGGCCTTGTTACCCTTGTAAAATCATGGCTCAGGCCTGTTACTTTGACTAAGTAGACAAAGATTATGGGAAAGTGACTCAGCTGAATTAGAAGTAGAAAAACAAGTTATATAACCATTACGTGTTCACATCATTGTTTATGGTGGTTGGTTGAATTACATTTGTTGTGCTTAAATTGAATGTTGCTGATAACAGCCGAACTGCTTAAAAAGGCCTGTTTTTGCAATAAAGGGCTCTTTCTTGTACCTGCCTGGGGAGTCTGCTTCGTAACAGTCCACATCGATAAGGATATTAATTGGAACTGGCCCAATACTGAGCCCTTGGGAACACCACTAGTGACCTGCTGTCAACTGGATGTAACTCCATTCATCACCACTCCCTGGGCCTGGCCGGCCAGCCAGGTTTTTTTTGTGTTGTTTTTGCACAGCCTCTTTTTTTTGGAGGGGGGAGGGCCACGGAGGTGGCTTCTGTGAGAAGCTGAAAGAAGCTTCCACCATGTCCAGCAGAGCCAATCCCTCATGGCTCTGAAGAAGGACATGCTGCTGGCCAAGCCAGGGCCAATTAGAGATTATGGTATTGCCTCTATGATAACATATTTAAGAAGAAAATCAAAACAAAGTGGGGTGTGCAGTTTTAATTCCAGCTAGAGAAGAGGAGGAGGCATGAACATGTGAGGGAAAAGAACATGGAGACACCAAGGTCGGTGAAGAAGGAGGAGGAGGAGGTGTTCCGGGCACCAGAGCTCAGATTCCTCTGCAGGNTATGGTATTGCCTCTATGATAACCTATTTAAGAAGAAAATCAAAACAAAGTGGGGTGTGCAGTTTTACTTCCAGCTAGAGAAGAGGAGGAGGCATGAACATGTGAGGGAAAAGAACATGGAGACACCAAGGTCGGTGAAGAAGGAGGAGGAGGAGGTGTTCCGGGCACCAGAGCTCAGATTCCTCTGCAGGCCGTGGTGAAGACCATGGTGAAGCAGGTTGTCCCCCTGTAGCCCATGGGGATCCACAGGGGATGCAGAGATCCACCCGCAGCCCATGGGGGAGGATGCCCACACAGGAGCAGGTGGAGGCCTGGAGGAGGCTGTGATCCAGCAGGAGACCTGGTGGAGAGAAGGGGGACCCTGCTTCCAGGCTGGAGCATCCTGTCCTTAGAGGACTGCACCCCATGGAAGAGTGACCCATGCTGCAGCAGTTTTGGGAGGACTGCTGCTTGTGAGATTGCAACCACATTGGAGAAGTTCACAGAGAACTGTCTCCCGTGGGAGGGGCCCGACGGTCTCACAGGGGAAGGACTCCTCTCCTGGAGCAGCAGAAGAAGAATTCGAGTGATGAACTGACCAAACCCCCACCTCCCTGTCTCCCTGCATTTTTGGTGGGAAGGAGGGAAGAGTTAGGTGAAGAAAAGGTGTATTTAAGGGGTTGTTTTATTTCTCATTATCCTCCTCTGATTCTGTTAGTAATAAATTCACTTTGTACCTCTAAGTTGAGCCTGTTTTCCCCTTGGAGTGTTTTCTCTCAGTCCTTAACTCATTAATCCTTTGTTAATTTTTTCTCTCCTCTGCCCAGCTGTGGCAGGGGAGGGTGAGTGAATGACTTTTGTGGGTGCCTGGCATTTCGCCAGTGTCAAACCACGACACCCAGCAAAGAGTGCATTTCTCTAAGCCATGAGCAGCCAGTATTTCCAGGAGAATGCTGTGGGAAATGGTGTCAAAGGCTTTACTGAAGTCCAGGTAAATCACATCCACAGCCTCTCCCTCATCCACCAAGCAGTTCACCTTTCCATAGGAGATCAGGTTAGTCAAGCAAGATCTGCCTTTCATAAGCCTGTGCTGAATGGGCCTGATCCCCTGGTTTTCCTGTACATGCTATGTGATGGCACGCAATATGACCTGCTCCATAACCTTCTCCAGCACTGAGGTCAGACTGACAGGCCTGTAGTTCCTTGAATACTCCTTCCTGTCCCTCTTGTAGATGGAGCATCATATTTGCTGGTCCTTTGCTAGTCAGCTGGGACCTCCCCAGTTAGCCAGAGCTGCCCATAAATGTTTGGAAGTGCCTTGGCAAGCTCTTCCACCAGCCCCATAGACTTTTGCATGTCTAAGTGGTGTAGCAGGTCACTGTTTCCTTTTGGATTATGGGGGCTTCATTCTGCTTCTCATCTCTGTCTTCCAACTCAGTGGACTTGGTACCCTGAGAACAATTGGTCTTACTATTAAAGACTGCAGCAAAGAAGGCATTACGTACCTCTGCCTTTTCTTCATCATTTGTCACTATTTTTCTTCCTGCATTCAATAAAGTAGGGAGATTCTCCTTATCCCTGCTTTTGTTGTTAATGTATTTATAGAAACATTTTTTATTGTCTTTTGAGGCAGTAGACAGATTAAGTTGGGCTAGTTGGGCTTTTGCCTTTTTAATTTTCTCCCTGCATAACCTTACAACATATTTGTAGACTTACCCATGATCAAAAGCCCCCAAATTCTGGCAATGACACCAGTCACAGACCCAGGTATTGATCAGCTGGGTCATTATGTTTCTTCCATCTTCATTTTCTGCAACTGGAAGGATAGAGGAAAAACCTGCTTGTGCCCCTGATCCCTTAACCAGTTGTCCCAAGGCCCTGAAGTCTCTCTTGATTGCCCTTGGACTTCTTACTACAATTTCAGTGCCTCCTGCATGAAAAAATGATAATGGATAATTATCCAAGGGCTGTACCAGCATAGGAAGTTTTCTCATCACATGTTTAACCCAGACCCCAAGGAGGCAGAAGACTTCCTTAAGAAATGGGTCAGGTTGGCATATTGGGCCTTCTGTTCCCCACAAAAGACAGTCTCCTATGAAAATAAGCCATCTTTTTTACTTAATGGAAGTGTTTTTTACCATCTTAACCTTGGTGACATCCCAACCTAGATGGACCATCATCCTCATCATTGTTCATTTCCACTTGCAGACCCTCATACTTATTGTACAAAGGCACCTGAAAAAGTGAGGTAGTGTCCTGGGTTACAATGTGGGGTGTAACCAAATTATGTATGCTACTCCCATCTACATAATTCTCGATGAACTGTTAATGGTGAGTTGTTTGCAACAGCTGCCCAGTGCACACCTGATCCCTCAGGCTACAAGCTGGGTGTTAGATGAGAAGAGGCAAACACTTTGAGGCAGGGTAGTGTTTCTTTATCTTCACCATGGCTCAGCTGTGATAACTCTCCTCTGGGGAAGCAGCAGCACCACCTATCCTGAGGGGATCATCTCTGCTAATGGGCAATAATGAACTGAATAAGCACCAGCAGAATAGGCAGCTGGAACAACCATCAAGGACTCAAAAAATATCTTATGACTCCTAGGACTACATAATTCCACTGTGAAACTCCCTGCCCTGGGGGAGGTACCAGCTGAACCTGGCCGCATATAATCTCGATGTTTGGGAGCGTGGGACACCATCGCTGCTTGACGGACTCAGAGGAGGACCAGACCTTACACAGGACCACTGCTTTTCAACAAGACTGCAACCACTGCTTAATCAGATTGTGACCACCCCCCTTACCAACAGGGTGCCAAGGTTGTACTCTGACTTTTGTGGGTTTAAGCCAGTTTTTCTGTATCATTGTATTTATTGTAATCTTTCTATTAAATTATAACTCCAACCTGAAATCTCTCTCAAGGCATTTGTGTGGGGTTCATTTCTCCTGCTGGCTTACTTTCAAACCATCACAGGTAGTCACAGAGAAGGTGCACCTGCTGAGTCTGGTAGGAACTCATTACCATTCCCCCTTATTCCTCATGTCACTGCATTCTGCCAGGTGGAGAGGGGATGGGGAATCTTCTGTATCATGTGTCCTGTCTACCTGACAGGCCTGTCCCAGGGACGGTAGGGTGCAGTTCCAGTAGTTGATCCCCCTCTCAGACTCCCTGATCTCCATGTACTCACCTCCTCTCAGAGCTCTGCCACTAAGCAGAAGAGTTCCTCTACCTGAGCACATCCCACAGATTTACTCACTGCAGCCCTCCAGTGCTGGCATAAAGAGTAGGGCACACCCTAAAGCCTGGCACCTGGGTTGCAGCATGTTCCCATCAGAGCTCTGTCTGGGAATCTGCATCAGTGCAGAGTTTAGAGGGGACATGGCCTTCTGCCAGGTAGATACCATTGCTCCCTTCCATGCAAACTGCTGCACCATGCCCCTGCTGATGCACCACACCCTGTTAAACTGCTGTGCAACACCCTTGCTGACACACCATGCTCTGTTTGCATTGCTCCTAGTCGCTAGCACTCCCTAAGAGTTTCTTTTATAGGTGTGGGTGCTTGTCCACAGTTGCTCCTGGTCCCGCCCAGGACTCATCAGCTGCTCTCGCACGATCTGTGTGCTCCTGGTGGGTGTCTCCACTTCCACGAGGTTTCCCCGGTTCAGGAATCCCACCTCTACACAATGACTAGTGTTCTGCTGTGGATCATGCAGAGCACCAAAGTTGCTCACCTAATCTTTTGTTTGACAGACCCTTAATACCAAAGCAAATTTGGAATCAAGTACAAAGGCATAAACTGGGATAGTGAGCCAAATCCTAAATTTTGGGATACTAATGACATATTATATAATGTACCAAAATAGACTGGCACACTTGGTCAACTTTCTTGGGTGATGATGTCTCTTCCTGAGCATGCTTATTGCAGTGTGACTTCATTGCCAATTTGGGCTACTAGAAAGTATTGCAAAACAAGCAATGGCCAAACTCCTAAAACTCTTTCAAAAAGTGCTCTACTAGGCATATTGTTTCTTCTCTAGTAGGCACATTGTTTCTTCTGGGAAGAATGGAGGAGTGAGTAAGGAACAGTTAAACTGATCAAAATGTAGATGTTACTGTCTGAAGATAGATGAAGGTTCTGAGTGGTTCAGTGATTGCAGCATAAACAATTTTGGGGGGTTTTGTGGGCAAATATAATCTTTGGGAAGAATTACAAGAAAAGAGCAGAAGGGACACAAGGTGCATGAAAAAAGATTTCCAAAATCCATGATAGCTGTAGAAATGTGAGCTGACAAAAACAAGTTAACTTCAGATAAAATTAGGTCATGTCAGGTTGTAGAATTTACTCTTGAAAGGACGTAAAATCTATCCAGAGCACAAAACTATGGTCTGAAAAAAACCAAAGTGGGTTTCAAAGTATATTTTCATTTTTAAAGTAACAGTTAAAAAAAAAAATCTAAAACAAACATCCACCTTAAGATCAATGACAAAGTAATGTTAAGTTTTGTGGATTAAATGGGTCTTTGTAGTATGAAGGTCAATACTGCAGGCAAAGAGCTGTTAATGGATAACATCACTATTGTTTCCAGTTCTTTCAGTGCTACCAAAGAATCTGAAACAGAAAATGTGAAATATGATCAAATTCTGAAATTGTGGATGCTTAGGAGTTTGGTCTGACTAAAGTAAATTATTAATGTTAAACTCCGTTTTAAAGAGGAATATATAGTAAAACAATAACAAAAATGTCTTTCAATGGGAACAGCAGAAAAAAAGACTACAAAAAAATCTTTGAGAGCAAGACTGATCTTAAAGTGGAGCTATGTTGCAGAAATGTAACTGAGTAGTAAATTTAGTTATTGTAGGAAAAATTAGACCTAAAATTGAAAGATAAGTAGAGTCATTACAATGACAATACAACTAAAGAAAATTAAAGCTTGGCAGACAGAAGTGTGTGTTTCTTTTCATGTAGTCTGAGCAGTTAGCAACTATGATTCTTATTGAGTACCCTTTTTGGGGATTGACATTTGCATGAGTGGTTTGCAGTGCTTTGGTCTGTGAATTGGGTCATGATAGGTGATTACACCAAACACTGTAATAGTGTAGCAAAAACATATCTGATAGATCCTCAGAACACATTTGATAAAGTTTGAATAATTGATTTTTGTTTGTATCACATCAGTTTTTAGCCAGAGGTTAAATCCAAATTTCCAGATTCCTGGGAACTCTGAGATACTATGCTTTTTCCCCCAGTTATTCTGCTAGTGAAGTTTTCTTGTTCTTCCCTCTTTATTCCATCATAAGGGCCCTCTGGCAAATCTAGCTGTACCTTCAGGACTAGAATATTAAAATTTTTCTTCTTTGGAAAGAAGCAGGGAGAGAACCTAGCTGTCTGAAGTACTTGTTTCTAATCTTGTAAAAGCTGGGCATCATTGTTAAATATAGGATATTTAAATATAGAAAAATTTGTGAGCTACTTTTGTAGGGATTTTCATCTGCCCCTAACAATGGGAGTAGTTTGGGAGGTGTAGGATAAGTTATGAGATGTAGGTAATTAAGCTACAAAGCATCACAGAATCGTAGAATATCCTGAGTTGAAACAGACCAACAAGGATCATCGAAGTCCAACTCCTGACCCGGAACAGGACACCCCAAGAGCCACACCATGTGACTGAGAATATAGTCCAAGCACTTCTTGAACTCTGTCCGGCTTGGTGCTGTGACCACTGTCCTGGGGAGCCTGTTCCAGTGCCCAACCACCTTCTGGGTAAAGAACCTTTTTCTCATATCCAAGCTAAACCTCCCCTGACACAACTTCAGGCCATTCCCTTGGGTCCTATCACTGATGACCACAGAGAAGAGATTTATGCCTGCCCCTCCACTTCCTCTCATGAGGATGTTGAAGACTGCAATGAGGTCCCACTTCAGTCTCCTGTTTTCCAGGCTGAACAGATCAAGGGCCCTCAGTTGCTCCTCATACAGCTTCCCCTCAAGGCCCTTCACCATCCTTGTTGCCCTCCTTTGGATGCTCTCTAACAGCTTAATGTCTTTCTTATATTGTGGTGCCCAAAATTGCCTCCAGTATTGAGGTGAGGCCGCATCAGTGCAGAGCAGAGCGGGACAATCCCCTTGTTTGACCGGCTGGCGATGCTGTGCCTGCTGCACCCAAGGACATGGTTGGCCCTCCTGGCTGCCAGAGCACAGCGTTGAGTCATATTCAACTTCCCATTGACAGGGACCCTCACGTCCCTTTCTGCAGTGCTGCTCTCTAGCCTCTTGTTCCCTAGTCTGTACATAAAACCAAAGTTGCCCCATGCCAGGTGCAGAATTTGGCACTTGCCCTTGTTAAACTTCATATGATTGGTGATTTCCCAGCCCTCTAATTTGTTGAGGTCTCTCTGCAGGGCCTCTGCCCTCGAGGGAGTCAACAGCTCCTCCCAATTTAGTATCATCAGCAAACTTACTTCGTATTCCTTCCAGGCCTGTGTCCAAGTCATTTATGAAAATGTCGAAGAGCACAGGGCCTTAGATGGATCCCTGTGGAACCCCACTAGCGACTGATCACCAGTCTGATGTCACCCCCATCACAGATGCATAAAAATTATCTTGTGTTTGTGTCCTGGTTTCAGCTGGGACAGGGTTCATTTTCTTCTTAGTAGCTGGTACAGTGCTGTGTTTTGTATTCAGTATGAGAATAATGTTGATAACACACGGATGTTTTGGCTGTTGCTCAGCAGTGCTCACCCTGAGTCAAGGACTTTGCAGTGTCTCATGCTCTGAACAGCAAGCAGGTGCACAAGAAGCTGGGAGGGAGCACAGCCAGGAGAGCTGACTCAAACTAGCCAAAGGGATATTCCACACCATAGAACATCATGCGCAGTATATAAACTAGGGGAGTTACCCAGAAGGAGGCCGATGTTCAGGGATGGGCTGGGCTTCAGTCAGTACATGGTAAGCAATTGTGTACTTGTACAAGTGTTTGCTTGTGCTTTCTCTCACTTGCACTTAGTCGCATCCCCTTGCTTACATCTTTGTTACGTATAGAGACGAGAGCTTAGACAAGTCCTGCCTTTGACTCAGATTTCTGGCAGTAGCTCTGTTTGAGGCGGCCTGCACCCCAAATGTCTCTCATTCACAAGTTCTTAAGAATGGCTGATTAGGTCTATTACAAAACTAATTATTTATTGAATAGACAAAAGACTTTAAACAGACTACTTACTACACAGGATAAAATAAAAAGAACGACAAGAAGATAATATACAGTGTACAATAAAAGGTACCTATATTACAGCTAGCAAAGAAATAGTATAGATTAGGAGTCAATGTAATTTACCACCAAATTTGTGATGGACTACACATAGAATCCTTTCACTCAATTCCCAGGAAAGTATCAGTGGAATTTGCGTCCAAACTCTGGGGAGAAGTCCTACGTGTTTCCAAGGTGTGTGTAGGAGACTTCTGCCTCCATGAAAGTTCGTGTAGCTTTTATAGGTTGTGAAGTGTCTGTCAGTCAGAAATTCCAGCAGCTTATCTCCCTACATCCTGCTCTCACGGCAAGTTGTTTATTGTCTCTCTGGTGTCAGAGAAAACTCCTTACTGGACAGGCCTGGGTTATCTCACCAATTCATGTGAGGAGGAGGAATGTCCAGAGCTATCTCACCAGCTGATGGACAGAACAGATAAGCTCTTCTGTGGTAGGGGGTAAGTCCTGACACAGTCTTACAGCATGTTCAAGCTTTCTCTCATGCTCTTGCATTTCTTGCTTTCTAGCTCTTTCCCTTTCAAATATTTGTTCTCCCTCTTGGTTCTCATACTCTTGCTCTTAATTACTTTCTTGTGCTCTCACTCACTTCTGCCCAGTTTCTGGCACTTGCTTTCATGCTTTACTCCCTTCTTGCTCAATTTCTCATATTGTTGTGACCAGTACCCTCTACTCCTGACCCCTGGCAATATGGTTATAGAATCATAGAATCATAAAGGTTGGAAAAGACCTCCAAGATCATCAAGTCCAACCTTTGAACAAATATGACCATGCCCACTAAACCATATTGCAAAGGATGATGTCTATTCGTTTTCTGAACACTTCCAGGGATGGTGACTCCACCACTTCCCCAGAGAGCCTATTCCAATGCTTGACCACTCTTTCAGTAAAGAAATTTTTTCCTAACATCCCACCTGAACTTCCCCTGGCACAACTTGAAGCCATTTCCCCTTGTCCTATTGCTGGTTGTTACCTGGGAGAAGAGGCCGATCCCCACCTCGCCACAACCTCCTTTCAAGTAGTTGCACAGGGCAATAAGATCTCCTCTGAGCCCTATTTTATCCAGATTGAACAACTCCAGCTCCCTCAGTCGCTCCTCATAAGGCTTGTGATCCAGACTCTTCATCAGCTTTGGTTGCCCCTAATAACCAAATGGGCTGCATCCCTCCTTCCCACTGCAACCAAATTGTTCTAAAATAAACCTGTCGTTTGTATATAGACCAGTCATTCAGTGTCATTTCACTCTAATCCACCCCAAGGGATCTATTAACAAGAACCTCAGTTACCCTGCCTCAGGGGCAGTTTGTAACAACAGTGAGACCAGTGACCTCCTGGTGGCCAGGGACACCTCCACCATCGTCTGCTTCCTCCAAGGATTGAGGAAGTGACTTATATTCTTTCATGTCTTTTTGAGTCTAGATTATGATTGTTATTTTGATATAGCAAGCCAAGTATTAATATTTGACCTGATCTGCAGGGAGTCCAGGTGATCAGAAACCATAAGCTAAACAGTGCTATAAAATTCTGTGCTACACTACTTATAAAATTGTGCTACACATTCTGCTTGTAGAAATCCTGTGCTATTCTTAATATAAAATCTATGCTATGCTCATCATAACATCCTGTTATAAAAAAATAAAGCTTTCATTGTAACGACAACATAGTGCTGTTATCATTCTGCCAAGGATGCCTAAAATAATCTGTCTGTCCCCCTTAGTGTTGGGTAATAGTTGGTTAAATTCAAACCATTTTATTATTCAGTATAAGGATACCACTCCAAACCATAAAGATAAATATTTATTATATGCATGGAACAGACAGAGCTTAAGTGACTTTGTTCAAGGTCACAGTGTATCTATCCGTAGGATGTATTCTCTATTACTTTTAATTTTCTGTGTTTTTATGTGTTTATAAATTATTTGCAAACATCTAGCATACTCTGGTCAGTATACTAACACCATCACTTCAGTGTTCTATACTACCCACAAAACTATAACCTGTTACCTGGATGATAGCAAAGCATTAGGGTTGACCATATGAAAACCATGCTAGCATTCTTTGAATCAAAATTTTTATATATTTTCCTTCTGAAGAAAATGAACTGCTCTACTGTGCAGTTCCTGGTGCAGATTGTCTGATACAGGTTAGCACATGGCCAGAGTCTAATAAGCCCCTTGCTAATGTATCAATCTCTGAGGGTCCAGCCTTTGCAGAGAAGTGGCTAAAATTAATTTCAGCGAGACTGCTCTTCAGAGGTGTTTTGTAAAGCAAAAGGTTTAATAAAGAAAAATAACAAAATAACAAATGTTACAGAAAACAAATGATAAGCTGAGCACAGGTGTCTGAGAAACCTCTGACATCATGCTAAGACACTCCAAAAAGCCTTTCACTTCTTTTGGGTTCCTTCCTAAATACTGAATGTCCTCGGAGGGACAATCTGGCTTGCAGCCAATAGAGAGATACAGGGTTTGAAGAACGGTGACAAGATCCAATAGATGCTTCTCTCTTGGCCCTGAGCCAATTACAATGAGAAGGGCACAGAACTTTCTAGTTAAACTTCTTAAAATGTCTAAAGGTAAACTGAAACTCTTTCCCTATTTGGAAGCACCTGCTGGGTGTGGGAAATGCACTCCTACATCTCACCCATTTAAACTATATTATAAAAAAGAAAAAAAGAAAAATAGTTACTTTGAAAAATTCTCACATTTGTTGGTAATTATGTTAAAAACTTATTGTTTAATAATTTGGTTTTATAACTCAATTGAGGTATTATGGATTAAATGGTTTTGAATTTGGTACTTCCTTCTCTTCTTTAGTCAATTATTTCAATTATTAAGTTTTTAGGATTAATATTTAGTCTCTAATTGATTATGAATTTTATTTTACTTCAAGTGAACTATATTCTTTCGTCTGCACTGGATTTCGGTTAATGAAATTTGGAAACTTTTAACATACAGTTTTAGAACAAGATGATAACATTAATATGATAGTAATAACTTATAAAACCTTTTTAGTACAAAGAATACCCTTTAACTAGTCAAAACTTCACAAAAACTCAGTCTCTGCTTTGAAAATGCTCTAATTCTATACTGCTAGGTTGTGTCAAAGTGTAGAAGTCTTTTTTGGAGACATGGTTTAGCTGTCACTCAGTGTTTTCTGCATGGTCTTTTTTTGGTGTTTTCTGCAGTTCTCTCTTTCTTCTGTAGTTGTGATTTGACTTCTTTTGCAGGAGCTTAGTCTGTACCTGTGGAGACAAACCAAACTCTCTCTCTGCCATAAAAGGGCAGATTCTAAAATTGTCTTATTTCTGGATTTTTATGAATATGAGAAATTACAAAACATATATATATATCTTTAACCTTCCTACAGTAGTACTGACTCCCCCATTTTTATTTTTTTATGGAATGCGTTTCTACAATAGCTTGGTCTTTGAATGAAGTAGTTATATTGTGTGGTAAATTTGATATTTGATATGCCGAAAAAATTGTGTAATTTTGAAAACTACGTTTAAGAATGAGAATTACTTACAAGAAATGTTTTAAAAATATGTTTGGTCTTTTTTTATGTGCTGAGGTAGAACTTAATTTAAAAAGCATGTAATTAGACAAATGAATTTGTTTGACTATTGTGTTACATCTGCTTGCTTTTAATATTGGAGATTAACTTTTGCTGCTATTGATGGTGCCGCTAATTTTTGATAGTTTGAGCATAGTTGCTTTTGCCTGATTTAGAGATATGTGAGACACTTTTCACAAGTGTTTATGTAAAAGTTTGTTATTACATTGCTATTTGATATGAAATTTAGGCATTTAGTGTATGATTTAATATCTGTGACAAAACATGGCTGCTGTTGAGAAAAAGAAAAAAGATTAGTGTTTTTTACAATTAATTAGAATTTCTTGAAATTTCTTCTTTCTTCCTACATTTGTCATTTCTCCAACGAACATGGAAACATCATGCCATAGCATCTGCTTCTTGACTGATTGTCTATGCAAGATCTCATTTTCTAAAAATCAAGAGAAATCACATGCCTTGCTTTCAGAAATACAGTCACTGAAGGTACACTGATTACATCAGCACGTCTTCTGCCTCCCAACATGCAAAGAACAATCAAGGCCATCTGCTTGCAAGGAGAGTAATCATTTGAGCAAATACCACTCTAAATGCAGTATTATTGAGAATTATCAAGGAAAACTTTTGTCAAATGCTGGTATGAGTATGTTTGGAAAAGGAAGAAAATCAATTCCGCAAGTATTACTGAGCTGAAAAGCCTCTTTGGTGTTAAATTAACTAAATGGTAGCATTGTGTTTTGAATGCCTCGGAAAGAATCGACTGCAAAAGAGTCCACTTTCACATCTGTAGTGGTTTCACATTCACCGAATTTCTGTTTTGCCGAATTTAGTGGGGTGGTTTGAGTATCTGCTCTCTTTTACCTCTGGGAGACAGGATTTGGGAGAAAAAGGCAAAAAAGGGCCCAACTTAGAAGTAAACAGATAGATTTTATTAACACACACTAAGGAGGAAAAAAATAAGAAAAGACAAAAAACCAAATGAAATTTCTAACCCAACCTTTTCTCCCATCACAAATTGTTCATTTTCTACAAACAACGTAAGGAGGCAAAACTCAGAACTCCAGGTCAGTACCACTTATAAAACAGTCTTTCATTCAGTCTTTGAGAGAGAGGTGTCTCTCCTGTTGTTTGGTAACTTTCCACAAGAGAAACAGTCGGCTTGTGGCTTCTAACTCACACAAAAGCAGCCCGTCCGGGGAACTTCTGCAGTTGTGGAACCTCCCATATCACGTAGTCTTTCCCATTGTTAGTGCAGGAAAGAAACACATAGCCGCAGAGAGTATGTTCCGGTGCTTTATTTGGAGAGCTCTGGAAATCGGGGGGTCCAAGACACCACAAATCCGATTTCACCAGAGATTCAGGAAAGATTCAGTTTTATATTCTTCACTTACATAAGAATGTATGTTAATCATTAAACCCCATTGTTCTATTGATTTCATCCANTGTGCCAAGAAAGAGTTAAATATGGCCCAGGTGCTCTTCTCTCCTGGCTGCGGCTGACTTCAAGGCCGCGCCGGCCGGGCTGATAGGGGAAGGGGGGGAGAAACTCAGCCAAGAGATCGGAGCAGCTCAGGCAGTCAGGGATCTCAGCAGCCAGGATCATAGAGGGCCTCCTGCCCACCCCCGGTCTCATGGGGAGAGAAAAGGAACATCTCCCCCAGCCCTGGCCGGCTCAGGGGTAAGCTTTAAAAGTTCACTACATGTTAAACTGCAGCCTCCACCCACACCCCCAGCAGCCGATGGGGGGGCCAGAGGCATGACCAGACCTGGGCCGGCTCCCCCCCCCATGGAGGGGAGCAGCGGGGCCTGGCCAGCCTGGGCCTCCCCTCCGAGCTGTGTTACCTTCTCCTCCGGCCGAAAGAAAAAAAAAAAAAAAAAGGGTCTGGCTTGGGCACACTCAGCTTTATATGGTATTACCAAATGTCGCCTTCAACTCTCTCAGTGGTCAAACCACTTGCCAATAGAAAGAACTGCCCCCTGATAGGTCCCTGTCCTTTCTAAAACAAAGTGCCAGGTCCTGGCAGGGCAATATTCCATTAACCAAAAAAACCAAACTGTGTTAACCTGTGGCAACATCAAAGTTTGAACAGGCAATTTTAAAAGCTAATTAGTCTGACGATGTATGATGATTTCCTGAAAAGATGAATGAATAAAAATAATAATAAAAAAAGGCACAAATATTTGATCTGAAATCTTACTCTTCTATTTCAGATAATGTCGCATGTCTACAATTATGGACTGTGGGAAGATTTTCAGGCTATTATCCAATGCATCCTTTAAAATACAGGCTAACATAACAGATCACCTTTAACTCAAGGAATTCGAACAACAGGTAACTTCTTTCTGAAACCCAGGAAAGAGAGAACTTGTTTTTTTATGAGAAGACCATTACTTCATGTAAATATTTTCCAATGTAATTTCCCACATATGCTACTGGAGACTCAGAAACACGCAGCCTAGCCCCTGGTCGACAAAGGAAAATATTTTGGATAATTCTCAGGGCAAGTCAATTAAAATAAGTGACTACAAAACTGATAAGTTTAGGTTACTCAATAACAACAGTAAATGTGTCTGACTGAAAGAAAAGGAAGACAGATTAATACTATCCCTTAGTAACTACCAGAAGCAAGCCTGAAGCAGCAAATGGATGGTGCACTTGCCAAACAGCACCTGCAGTAGTGTAAACTCCACATTCTCCTACCACATCCCCACTGCAAACCCAGCAGTTGATATGCAATGTTTTATAATCCCATTTAAGCTTCCCCCTGAGATGTACAATAGCCAAATATTAAAGTCAAAAAGAAGCCATTGAGCTTTCTGACACTGATGCCAAATTGCTTTTTGCCTTTTTCCTTTTATACATTCCCTATATTCTTTACACATATATATTTGAAGCTCTGCAGCCTATTGTATTCTAGCTAGTTTTCCCACTACTTTTCCCTGTCCTGATTGACAGAAAGACAAAACACATTCCAAGGCCCCTATCCTATCTTGGTTCTCCCTAGGAACCAAGGTTGAGACCAGCTCTTCAAGACATACTTTGTAAACAAAGTTTAGTTCCCATCTAAGGGGGGGGCAGAATTCAGAGAGGGTTGAACTGGGGGAAATTGCATCACCTTTTATGTATCTAATTGGTGATTTTTGTCAATTATGCTAATTTGCTAAACTTATAAAGCTGTATTCACTCCATGTGGGGGTGGACATTTTGTGGACATTTTCCGTATCTGCCCCTGAAGTCCTCCAATAAAGACCAGCCTTTGTATTACCTCCTATGCTAATATTATCCCGAAAGTGTGTTGTTTCATTTCTGGGTTCTTTAAGGCATCAACACGACCGATTATTAACCAAGATATTTTCCATGTTCTTCCATGTTCTTTCTCCAGAGGTGGAAAAAGAGAGCAGCTTCTCCTCTTTAAACCTCATGTCCTATGCCAGTCTTACTAGAGAGGTGGCAGCAGTAGAAAACAAGCCCAAACAGGGAAAAGTAGTGTTCAGCCAACATCCTCCTCTCCCCTCCAACAGCATCAAGTTGCAGTGGGACTGATTTTTCTTCTCTTTCACATCAAATCCTTCTGTTGCACACTTAAACCAGCAAACCTTTTGTCCTAATGCCTTATCTTTAATCATTCTGCCATTTCTTGTTTATGCATTACAATATGTTGTATTGTTTCAAAGACAGCATACCCACTGCATACCCTATGTATTTTAAAGGCATTTTCAGCTTCTGCAGTTCACAGACTACCTTCTGCAGGTCAAAGTTACTTGTAAACATTTAGTGTATCAATGGAAAAATAAGTCTTTAAAAAGTAAATTTAAAAAATCAAACAGCTGTTTTATTTCATAGTAACTCAGAAATCAATATCAATCTCTCTCTCCCCCCTCCCCTCCCCAATAAACACACCAAGATGATCATAAATTGCTCTTTATGCACACGTGGTGGGTTGAACTTGGCTGGTCACCAGGTCCCCACCAAGCTGCTCTATCACTCCCACTCCTCATCAGGACACAGGAGAGAAAATGTGATGCAAAGCTCATACGTCAAGAGGACAGGGAGGTCAGTCACAATTATTGTCATGGGCAAAATGGACTCGACTTGGGGAAGATTAATTGAATTTATTTAAGTTCCAATTAATTAATTACTGAGTAGGATAATGAGAAATAAGAGCCAAGCTAAAAACACTTTCCCCCGAACCCCTCCCTTCTTCCCAGGCTCAACTTCACTCATGACTCTTCTACCTCCTCTCCCCACTGAGTGGTGCAGGGAGGTTGGGGAACAGGGGTGCAGTCAGTTCATAATGCTTTGTCTCTGCCACTCTTTCCTCCTCATGCTGTTGTTCTGCTCCAGCATGGGGTCCCTCCCATGGGATACAGCCCTTTAGGAATGTCTTGGTTTGGGAAGACA
>VXBB01008593.1:3802-24421 GCA_013399915.1 Illadopsis cleaveri
GGGCACACTCTTGCAAATTTTTTTTTTTTTTTTTTTTGGCTTAACTAACAGATAATAGGCTGATGGGAAAAAACCTGCCACAAACCAAACCAGATTAAATGTTACTTACATTTTAGCTTACATCAAACTTTTCAGCAAACTAAGAATTTACACATTTTTAGACTCAGTAATTCTTTTGACTGTGCTTATCTGAACCTCCAAGTGCCTTTGTATTGGACATCAAAGGCTGTCTGCCAAAGCCTAACAAAAATAACTTTTCCTCTTTCTCTTGTTTTGGGAATCCCATTTCATGAGACTACATTTGTTTTCTAATGTGGAAACACTCATGTATTCATTTCAATATTACAAGATAAAACAAAGATAAGGTGTAGAGTTTGTTAGCACTAGAACTGTGCATATTTACTTTCCATTTTGCAAATTTATGCAATAGTAGGGTACTGTAGCCTCTACTGCTGTGTTGGAACTGAATCAATGTGTGGCATTTCACACCTTTTAGGCACAATTTATTTACACAATGGAGGTAACTAATATAAAAGGTCTCAGATCCCTTCCAATGAAGGGAAAAATTCTGTGTACTGCCTTAATTAAAGGCAAATAGCACTGCAGTGCTTCAGTTACAGTCTAGGTGTTGATTGTAACCTGTTGGTTTAAGTTTCCATGGGTTTTGTTGAAAGCCACTGAATATTTTTTACTGGTTTTTTTTTTTAATGTCTCAAAACCAGCCAAAAACTGCCTGCTCTGCCCTGAATACAAAAGAGAGTGCGTCTCCACTTCCTAAGAGAGGAGTAAAAGACAGAGCAGAGTAATGTACTGTACTTTATCACAGTGATGTAGGAAAGCAATGAGAACATTTTTTGTCTCTTTGTGCGTGCTGCTCTTCCTCATTATATCAAGCTTGGAAAAAATTCTCCTGTCTACTTTCAATTCCCCTTTTTGCACTCTGGTGCTGCTTTTCATTCTTATGTCCCACTCACCTTTAAAACAAATACAAATGGAAAGAAAGGAGAGGGAAATGTGCAAAAATGGCAACTGTCATGTTTTAATTCAGAGAAGGTGACAACTCTATGCAATATTCTTCTTGTGTAGATGATTTCTGTTTGTGATAATGTCCTTGCTAACAACAACTTAGGAGGCATTTCTCGTTATTTATGTTGTTTTGCTTTAAAGTGTTCTTTGAAGTCCAGTCTATGTGTTCTTTTAATAGTCCAGGCTATAAAGAATATTCAGGGAAGATGACTGTACTATAGTTTTTTATTAATATCAGTTTAAATAAAATGATAAAATTATAACAATATTGATATTTATGCAGATTGAATTTCTTTGTTTTATTATTTTTGAAAGGGATATAGCAGTACAGGAAGCTTGTTTCCTTCTATGCCAGAATTACAATAATAATCTAGTTCATTGGAAGAAAAACTCTTGTGGTAAATATTGTATTCTGCTAAGGAAAGTTAATTATGTATTCTAAGGCTGATTTTCTTGAGGAGAGTTTGTGTAATCTCTCTTAACATAGACAGAAATATTTGCCATATGTATTAATGGGAGACCTTATTTCTAAAGCAGGTAATTTGTGTGCATTTTTTGATTCCTTTTCTTCTCCTGTTAAATTTAGAGGCAAATCAGCTTGAACCATAATTTTAAAAATTGTTTGATAGAATTCCCCACAGTAATTCTAGAGAAAGAAAAGTACAGAGTAGATTCTTATCTTTAAGCAATTTAAATAATCGTAGGATTGTAAAAAATTAAGGGTTGGAAGGAATTTTAGATCTTAGATCTTGGAAGGATCTTTAGATCATCAGTCCTCACCCCCTGCCGCATCCCTCTAGACCATCTTGCTCAAGACCTTATCCATCCTGGCTTTAAACGCTGCCAGGGATGAGCTATCCACATCTTCCTGGAAAACCTTTTCCAGGGTCTCATCACCCTCACAATGAAGATTTTTTTTCCTAACATACAGCCTACGTTTCCCCTCTGTCAATTTGTATCCATTGCTCTTTGTCTGGTCACTACATTTCCTGATCAAGGGTGCCTCTGGCTTCCCAGACACTGGAAGTGTGTTATATCTCCATGTTACCTTCTCTTCTCCAGGCTGAACAGCCCCAACTTTTTCAGCCTGTCCTCTAATCAGCTGGTACTCCAGTCTCCTTATTGACTTTGTGGCCTCCTCTGGACTTGCTCCAACAGCTCCACATCCTTATGCTGGGGACAGCAGAACTGTAGGCAGCACTCCAGGTGGGATCTTGGCCACTTTTTTTTTTTCCACTGAGTCATCCATCCATTAAATACATGTCTCTCCAATTTAGAGACACTAACATTCAACTTTGGATGTATTCTACTTTACTAAAACCACTGCTTTTTGACTTTTGCTCTTTATTTGAACAAACGTTAGCTTCATACTTGGACAAATAATAAAAAAAATCATTCGTCATTGACTTTCCACAGGTCCGAAACTCCACTATTATTCTGTGGAAGACTTAGGAAAATGGAATACAAGAATAAGGGGGAAAAAAGAGGAGGAAAAAGTCCTAGCAGGAGTGGGGGGTGGCAGAGAACGAGACTGGTGTTCAGATAGTCTGAACAAACTTGATTATAACACACTCCTCAATAATAAAAGGTTGGGGTTTTTTATTGCTGGCTTTAGAATTTTTGCAATTATTTTTTTGCCACCCTCCTCAAAATTAATGATGACTGTGGATTTTAATGCCAGTAGGCTTCAAGTTTAACTCTTCTCAGAATACATATTCTATGATACAGTGGCCATAGGTCATGAAAATATTTCTAAAAAGTCATGGTGAGCCTAAAAGAGAGCATTCCTTTCAAAAAAACTTGAGGAATGATAGACCTCAAAGACATTTAAAGAAGATGGGGTGTTAAAGAGTAGGCAGGAGAGGAGACATGGTAGGATTGTGAATAGAAGCAGAAAATCAATGCAATTAAAAACAAATACGGTGATTATAATCAGTGATTTACTTGAAATCAATGTATCTTTAGGGAAAACACGGTTTTGTCTTCCTATCTTGTGTGTGTAGCAGTATTTTGTGCATTTGTAGAAAACTAATATAGCTCAGGATGGGTAAGAAAACTGCCTCAAAGAATCCTGCTTAATCATTCCAGGTTGGATTTCATACCGGGTCCAGAGCTGAACTCTCGAAAATACTGATATAAACAACACATCCTATTTTGCTAAGACTTTAAACCAGCTCTCCTAGGCACCTGTTATTTTACAATGTGATAATAGGCCTTTCCTTCTTATGGACCAGGTAATTTTAGTCTTTTCTCATTCCTTTCCAGTGCTATTTTTACCCTAGTGAAAATCTCCAGCTCCTGAGAAAACCAATACCTACTGGAGGCAGAGTACATTAGAATGAATCCCGTTAAATATAACCTCAGGTTGTGCACTTAAACAGGATGGATTTTCCAACTCATCATTAAGGCACACTGTGGCTTAGATCAACATAATAAGTAGCAGTGCCTGAGGCTGTGTCTACCCTAATACAACAGTCTTGGTCTAAACTTTTAACTTTTTCCAAGTGTACTCATTGAATCTGGCAACTAAAGGAGTATGTATATCAATACTCCTTGTTGTTGTTGTGGTGGTGGTGGTGGTGGTGTTGTTTTGTTTTGTTTTGTTGTTTTGTTTAATGCAAACTAAAGCTATATAGATGATGATTCAAATTAAATCACTATGTATGTATCTGGGAAAAAATGTATAATTGTTTGCCTGTGCAAATGTGCTTTCTAATGCTGGCAAGAGTTCATTTTGGGGCTCATCATGATGTATTATAAAAATTCTTTGGTGTTTCATTATATAAAACCAGCTTCAATTAAATAGGTATATATATGCCCACATGCATGTACATGCACGTAATCATTCTGAAAATGCTTGAAAAATAATGTAGGATTTGATGCAGAGCTACAGTTTAATTCCTCAGTACAGTTCAGAGCTTACACTGTCTGGAATAAATGTAGAATAAATAATTCCATTATAATGTTCCTGGTAAGATAGTTGAGTGTAATTAAAATGAGAAAACTGGTGGTATTTAAACTATTTGTTAAATCAATATGATAAAATAGTTTCATTAATTACCAGCAGAGGTAACATGTGAGGTATGAGTATGGACTACAAGAATCACACAGTCTGTCTAAATTAATATTTATTTCTATATTTCTCATAGACCAATGCAAAGTGAGTTGTCCCTTTGCTGAACTGAGGAAGTGAATAAAAAAAATTAAAAAGTCAAATATCCTGACTTTCTGTAAATGTTAACATCTTTTTGTCAAATCTATTGCATTTATATCTGTTCATTCAAGGTGAAATTTGCTGGGCTTGTAACCTTTGCTTTCGAAGATTTTAAGCAAAAAGCCTTCTAAGCTTTTCAGTGGTTGTGTTCTGTTATTATCAGGTCTGTTCAGATGTTGCCATCCCTTGAGCAATATACTTCAGTAAACAATTCCATCTCCTGAAGCTATCTTGCTCTCAAGATCTGACTTTTCCAGGTCTTAATGGCAACCTTAATCACAGAAAATAGGTATTCAAATTCTTAAAGCCACTTATTTGCTTGAATAGTTAATTGCCTTTCATATAAATAGAAGTATAAATAATTCTTTTGTGGTTTTTGTAATTATATCAATTAAATCAAATTCCAGTACAATAGTTTAGAAGTAAAATAAGCAGGCTGTTAAAATATGGAGAGTTTATTATATGACAGATTTATGTCTATATGTTTATTAAATTATGATTCTCATATTAATTCTCATCTATCCAAGAGATTTCTGAAGTGTGTCTGTAAACATATGTACACGTGTGTGTTTATATGTGCACACATTACATGGCATCAGAAGGGACTAGGTGAGGTATAGTTTCAGTTAGGACATGTAGGAAATATTTTAAGAAAGGACCATTTAGTTTTGTTTATCAAGGAAGCAAAACCATGCAGAGCACCCAGAAAGTGAAACTGTGTCTTTTTTGGATTGAGTTTTATTGACTGTATTCACTTAACTGAAAGAAAATGTGGTCAACCATTTTGTATTGTCAGAAGAAATGAAACTTTTGTAAGGTTCTCACAGAGATGTAATAGCATCTGACAGATTGCATTAATGTGTGTCTCCACATTGAGAATACTGTTCTAATTAGCATATAAAAAAATTAGGGTAGTGCCAAAATTGGTATGATGCGTGATGAAGAATAAAGTTATTAAAGATAAGTACTGTTTATCTGATATCAAATAATGCAACTGCAGTATGAACTTATCCTCACAAAATGAGAGACATATAGTGGGAATGAAGAATGGCCTAAGTTACAAAGAAATATATTAATGAGGATTTATCCAAACTGTGCCAATTCTTTGACAAAGTTATGGATAAAAAAAGCATAGCCTGGCATTTATCTTGATAAAATGTGTTGCTGAGATTTGATAAGAAAGTGTATTGTCTTTATTTAAGCCTGGTAAAATGGTCAGCAATATGGGCTGTCAGAAAGTTTTCAGATACTTCAGATACTTATGTCTTTATATTTGCTATATCTTTTTGCTTATTGCTTTTAGCTGTTCTGCAGAGATCACATCTGATGCAATACTGATGTGATGAACAGTTAAATTGCTGATTTGATTTAACTTGATTTGATTTGCTTTGATCAGACATTTTACTCTTCTTAGTTAGGTAAACTATTTCTACTCCTTGACCAAGGACCTACTCTTGCAGTCAAATCTTCTTAGAAACTCTGGGAAATATTTTTTTTTCTCCTCTTTTACACTGTCTGCGTAAAGTAAACTTTATATTCTTTATCTTTATTCCTTAGAGTTTAAACCAGATTAAGAAGGGATGCCTTAACAAAACTCTTAGATCCCTTAGGGATAAATAGAAGTAGCAACCTTGTGTCAAGACATCTGGCAGAACTTCCATTGCCTTTCCCTGAGCTGCAGCTCTTTTTCCTCTTCTGTTCATCAACAGCTGTTCAAGCCATGTATGTACTCAGTTTTATGTAAATGTAGCAAAATAGCCACTTTAAAAATTTTATCAAATTCTTTAGGTTTTTTTCTGTAAATTATTTAATTCCACGCTTTCTGTCTGGCAAATCAAATGAGTCTTTTTCTTACATTTCCATAGGGAGTGTACTTTTTACTTTTAGTTGATTTTTTGTTTGCATGTTGAGTCCTGTCATAAGTTATGAATGCCTTATTTAAGTAATGAGTAGGTAAAATTTTTCGGAAATGGGGAAAAGGAACATAAGTTTGATCAGTCTTCTGCATTTCAAGTAGTAACTCCTGCTATCCACACTTCCGTGAACACATTTTCTTTTCAGTAAAGATCTTTTTCACTTCAGATTTTTTGAGAACAAGTGTCACCTTGGTAGGACGTGTGCTTAGTTTTTGTCTTGTAGATGTGCTGCTAAAGGAATGGAACCAAATTTCTGTTGAAAGAAAAGCTTTTTCTTTTGTGGCTTCATGATGGCATTTTAAATGTATTTGTCAAGTATTTTAAAGCTTTAAGGTTCCTCAGCTGATATGTCCATAAGTGCTTCAATAGAAAAGTTTTTTGATCAATCTTTCTAGTGCTTTGTTCTCTTAAACTGCAATGTTGAGCCATACACAATTGCCATAAAATTCCAAGGATTATATTTTTTTCTCTTTTCCTGGTTGCTCTTGTCTTATCGCCCTTATACAAATCTTGAAAGCAGACAACTACCACATGTTTCTTTCAGGCATCAAAAAGTCCTTAGTTTTACATGGAAGGTCTAAATAACATAGGAGAGGACTTTTGGCAGAGAAAAAAAATGTTTTGAAGTTCTGGAATTCCTTTCTTCAGAGGCTGAAACAGGACTTTTTTGTAGTTTGAACAAGTCTTGGAGAGAATTTGACTAATATAAAAAAAAATCCAGGAATATTTCCAGTTGTTTTATAGGTTCTACTAGAGATTTTTTTTTTGGTAATAACTTGCACTCTTGATGCATTTGTCACTACATTGTCTCTAGTGATTACACAGTCAATATAGTTTATCTTAATTTTCAGCTGGTTTATGGAATTTTAAAAATTTCATCTGTTTTTTCTAAGTATCTGTCAGATTTTTAGTGGTAGTATCACCTATTAGGCCAGTAATATAATCTCTCAGTACTTAATCTCTTTATATATTGTACTGTAATTGTGGGTCTTAAATTCTTTTTGTGGTTCTCCTCATCTTGCTTGTTGCACCACAGAATGTATTTTGGCTGTGTTCTGTCCTTGAGTTGCTTTCCTCGAACTATTGTTGTTGTAATCCTGCCTATTGTTCTACTTGCAAATGCAAAATGTTTTCCTAACGAATCACTTGCCGTAGATTTTCTCTATTTTTCACAGTAGGTCAGACCTCTCAGATTCCTAACACCTTAATAGGCGATGCAGGATCTTGTTACTGGGTCACGTCCCTAAAGAGTGAAAAATAAAAGCCAGTTTTATAGAGATAAATATAGAGTTTGATAGAGATAAATAAGCAATGAGACTAAAAGTTACATGCTTAAAATAAAAGAAGTTACTAATGTCAATAATATTGGTGGTGGTTTTCATAGAAACTAATCTGGAGCAGAGACTTCATTGCTAATGACAAGTCCATGTTATGACTTAGGTGAAAACACAGTTACTTTTGCAAGTAGGCTTCATTTAACTTACAATATAAACAATGTAAACTACTGAGAACAGGGAATGAAACAGCAATTTAGAATTGATCTTGCAATGTAGCTTCAAAGTATATTTGTTAAAAATTTTACCATATGAGCACTTAAACTCAGCCACAAAAATAATTAACATGAAAAGGTTTCCTTCTGGGATTCCTGTCAGTCATGAAATGCTTATTTTGCAGTGTTCAGAAATACTTTTTGTAGTGCATGAGTTGTTTTTTCCATCTATAGCAAGTCATGATTTGGCAGAAACAGGAGTCTCTTCAATCTCAAAATAATAATAAAAACAAAAATTCAAACAGCATCTTCCAGGGGCTCTCTTCTTGCATTCCTTCAAAAGTGACTTTTCTCCCAGTATCTATTCAGTCCTCAAAAGCTTTAAGTGAACTATTTTGTGCTCTAATCCATCAAACAGCTTATTAATTGATCATGAGACTAATTTGCTGGTATTTATAACTCTGCCCTGGTAAATGTCATATATTAAGCAAACAACTTGAGGAAGGTGAGTAGCCTGACGTGTTCTGCCTTTTTCCTTGTATTTTCTTTGGTTCCTATATACTTCCAGTGATATCTTTTGTTTAATAAGTCTTTCTGTCCATATTTACTGTTAGATGCAATAGTTTACTCAGTAATAGGTCTTTAGTTTAATTTGTGAAGTTAAATTTTTAACATGAAAGAAATAAAATTTTATGCTGAATCAAGGACTATATATTATTAGCACTGGAGCATCAACTTTGTATAGTCTTCTAATTACAATATATGGTACACAGATGACAACATATTCCTATCCTTGTTCCTATCCATTATTCATTTTAACTTGACATTTAATATTAGCTGTCTATCTTACCACCAATAACCCACCTGAACCTTTACTCATGGATCCAATTACTGAAAAGACTGGAGCTCTTGCCTGAATTCCTTCTTTCTAGGGAAAGCAGACATGTGTCACTTTCACAGGACAGATCAGAAATATCAAAGCCTTTCAGAAACTCACATACTTGCATATACTCTTCCTAAATGTGTTTCCTTCCAGTACGGCCTTGGGGGCAAAAATCCTCAGGTCATTAACTTCATTTTTTTTTTTTGGTAGGAAAAATGGTGAATAAGATAAAAAAAATGCATTTAAATTTAAAATCATTATCCTCTTTTTATTAACTGAAGTACATATAGGGCCACTGTAGGCAATGTGCTACTGAGACTGACAAAGTAGAGTTTTGGATATACTTGTGTTTATTTTCCAAAAGCCATCAGGATTGTCTGTTTTTCATCTCCTATGTACTTTTTAAATGTTATTGGAAATCGCTCCTTTACATTGCATATCATAAAATTAATAATTTTATTATTGTCTAATTGTCCAATTATTGTCTAATTAATTAATTTGTTAATAATGAAGTAAATGTGTTCTTCATTAATAGTTTTATTGTTTAATTAATAATAAAATTATGTGTAATAAAAATCCCTTTTTTCCTGAGCCAGTACTCTCAGTCCTTCAGATAGCTGAATGCCTGAATGAGGAAATGAAGTGACCTCATTCCACAACAGATCTGAACAATTTTTCCAATCTGATGGAATTCCACATCAGGTTTTTTTTTCCCCTACCCTGATCTTCAGTGTCTGGTCTCTGTGATATCTATGTGAATATGCAGTAGACTATTTTTCACTGCTATTCCTAGTCAAGACTATTCCTCAGCATCATCAAATGGCTGGTATGTTAGGAAAAACTATCAGCAGGGTCAGCAGGATACGCAAAATATTTTAGGCTTTTTCATTTTGGCTTATTTCCCATTAGTAAATTATAGTCCTTTTCCCTTCCAAGTAAATGATCTTTTCAGAACAAAGTTTCTGTGCTATAATATGATTAAGATTTGACCTGCAGGGTCTACCTCTCTAAAGAAAACTTAGCTCTTTAAGTGTTTCATTCTGAAAATATTTTCTCTAGAGTTGAAAAATTCTGAATGGAAATACAAAAAAAGCAAATGATGCTTAGGAGGAAGCTCCATTTTGCACAGGTGTGTATGAAAAAAATATAAATGAGAAATATTTTAAAAGATAAAGTTTTAAATGAAAATTATGGAGCATTTTTTTTCTCTCCTGTCTAGGAAAATCTTGTAAATTATTACAACAGTATTCTATTTGTTTCTCCAATTTCATGTAGGTTTATCAGGAATCTTGTTTCTGGTCTACAAACTTAGGTGATTCAGCAGTAAAAATGAATTTTGAGTGACTGCTCACAAAAATGCGCTTATGACAGATAGGTGGATATCCTTACTTAGAGAACTGTAGCTGGACTATGAATTGAAGAAACTCTTACCCAACAATCTGCTTTTGAGATGCTGAATTTCACAGTGCATTTTTCCTCCTTATGCTCCTGGGCTCCCTATTAAGGGCGACTCCAGGTGTGTAACAGAGCACAGGATGCAAGTTTGGAAAGATGCCACGTTCTTTAAGCTACTTGAATTGTTATTTAATGGATAGCAGGACTGGTTGGCCATCACTAGAGTTCCATAACATTTACTCAACAAGTTCTTTTGTTAACAACTGAATCAGTAAATTTCTTTCAGGACAGATATACCATGTTCTTTGTCTTTGAGTTTACCAGCTTTGAAATGTTGAGGAATAACAACCTATACAGTGATAAAAAGTGCTATAAGGAATCCCTACTGTATAAAGAGGATGTTTCCTGTTATTCTTTTATTCTCTAAATTTCATTACATGTTAAATGCTCAAAATCATGAGATACGGGTCAGTATCATATCTTTCTCTGCATATCTAAAGATGTTTAGATAAAAAAGTTCATGAGAATTTTTATCCATGAAATCACAAAAATAAACTTCAATCTGTTTTCAAAGTTCCTTGTTATGACTGTAGACCAACAATTTTTTAAAACTGAAAATGTACATCTATGTTAATTTATTTTATACTATAAAAATTCAAATTCTTTTGTAGTCTGAGGGATCTCAACATGTATAAACCCAGCAAAGCCGATGGGATGGAAGTGCCTCTCAAACATAATGTATGAAAAGAGTGGGTAAAATCTTGACTTACACTTCTTCTTGGAGACAAGTGTCACTTTTCTGTGTGCTAAAATTGCATCTGTAAAAACACTTACACCTAACACAGCCTTATAGCTTGGAAGAAAAGAACAAAAGCAGAACTGCTTGGTGGAGATTTTTTTGTTACAGCTCTTAAAAAATGAAAGAAAAACCCCAAAAACATACAACCAAATCCATATGACAAATGAATAGCTCTTTTCTTTCTTGACTACTAAATATTTGGAATATTGAGGCAGACTGAGTTATTAAAAAATTAGATTAGAAAAGAATCAAAAAAGTTCCAGAGAACTGCTTTCCTTTCCCATCACTACATGTTCTTTTACACTTACAAGAGTTTCTGGCTTTATTGGCACTTGAGCACTTGGCTGCTCCCTGGTGCTGGTGTGATCAATGGCAGAAAATGTCACTTATAGATTGTCCACATCTTGGATGCTGAGGACAACCAGATATATCCAGCCAGGGTCCTCTCTGTCTGGGTCATCTTGTCCAGGGTAGGTACTGAGTCAGTTTTTTAGTGACTTTTTGGTGCAGAAACCTAAGTGGGTGCAGAACATAAATGGCTGTTTAAGTCCTGCTTTAGTGAGATGTCAGATTGTTACCCAAGTTTCTTTGTCCTGCCAACTACTCCCTATCAAGGAGGTTTTGGCTGAACTCTTCAGGGACGTCTCTGGCTTTTGCTAAGTCTCTGTTGCCACATTTACTTGGCTTGCCTTTACCGAGGTTCTGTCAGAAGGCAAGACTAGACGGAAAAAGAAGCACAATGAATTATAAAAGATCCCAGGTGTTCTGGCAATGATTGCTATTCTCTTCTTAGCTTCAAGTTTGGGTGTCTGTCCAGGTGGCAACTAAGTCTAAGAGAATTTCTCCTGCTTGTAGGATGTTAAATGAATTTAAGTTTTCAAGAGGAAAATCAATGTTTGGTGCTAAAAAGAAAAGGAAGGAAAAACCCCTGGACAACCAAACACGTCCATAAAGAAAGTCAAGAAGAATCAATCAGCACTAGTGAACAATACTCAAGGACTCAAGTAATTAGGTGGGTCAGAGAAAAGCTTGGACATGTATGCAAAGAGGATTCCAGAAGTACTACTATATCCTACAGTTTCAGTCCTGCGAAGTATGAACCCTGGACTAAGACCAAGAAATGTTAAAGTTGAGTTTTTATTTGGGACTGAATTTCCAGGAAGCTAAGTTAAATTAAGTAAGGTTCAGTCTTGATTCGGAGAGTTAGTAAGAGGGTCCAAACTTGAAAACAAGGATTGCTTTATAGCTAGATTGAGAATGTGAGATTTAGTCATTGTAAGATTTGGCACTACTTGTATTCTCCTAAGAACATCCAGGAGATGCAGTAGGTCAGCATGCCAAAGCTGCCTTCTGGGTCAGTGTTCATGTCCTCATCCAGGGGAGGATATATTAAGGCAAAAAAAAGCAAAATTCAGTTCTAGGCATGGCAGGAAATTTTTGCATTGTGATTAAAAAATTTAATCCGTTGGCGTTGCTTTGCTCATTTTGCTTTTCTGTGTCCAACTCTATCCTAACCGAAGTGTTGAGGAAGAACTTATTTGGATGTTGCTGTTATTTCCAGTAGGAGCTGCTGCTGAATTTAGTGGTGAGACTGACTGCAGACTTCCATCTTCCATGGCTGAATCATCTTCCTAAGTTAACTTCCATTATGAATGTGAAAAGTTTTGTCAGACAGGAAAATGTTAAGCTTTCCTTTTTTTCCTTTAGATTGAGACTAGGAAATGAATTAAAAATATTTTTGCTTTCTACAATATGAGTAGGGTAAGGTTTCCAGCCTTTCAAAAATTAAAAAAAATAGTTGTAATACAAATTTCCCTGCCAGTAACTTAACTGACATGTTCCAAACTACAATTTTGTGATGATTTTTTTTATTATAAAAATAAATTAGTCTCTCTGGATGTCAATGTCTTTCAAATTCAACTTTTTAACAGGCTTAAAATATGCAAGAAGTATTTCTTTAAAGACTTTCTTTGCATAATTCATATTCATTATTCCACAGCAAATGTTTCTTTCAAGAAAAAAAAAGATGAAGGGTATGTTTAGAAATTATGACTAAGTTTAACTAATTTAAATATAGATGTGGCCAAATGTGCTCTGAAACTTCAGGAGCTTCTGAATGTGAAATGGATTAAATTCCTGGCACACTTTCATACCCATTGAATTACTATATAACTGTTTAAATCTTGGATATCTTTTTTTATCAAGAAGAAAAGATTGGTTTGTAACTTCAAGTGGAGCCTGAAAATGAAATTTCTTGCTCTGTGCAGAAAAGCCCATATTTTGTCTGAATTGTTTTACCTTCCCTTTGTAATATTTCTGTTCTTTAAATCTCCTTTTCTCAGTACTTCCATCCAGTATTTTTATATCATACTAGAAATGTACTCTTTTCTCATGTATTTCCACATCTCTAGCTCTATAGAGAAGACTACCATCACAGTTCTACAGAGAAACCATTTTAATTCTACACCATTTTCTTAAAGCCTTAAGCTTTTTAAGATCTTTTAATGAAGTATTGTACTTCTTGAGAGTCTAATGTGGAATAGCAGCTAGTAAACTCCTGGCCTGGCCCATAAGAAACGTGTGGTTTGTTTTTCTTCATTTACTAAAGATTTCACTTTTGAGAATACAAAACAGCTAATGAATAGATTTTGCTAAATCAAATTTTCCAAACAATAATGATAAAAAAATTCTTAAAATGTTAAAATGATTCTTTCTCACTTTACTGATTTTTTTTGTGCATCATTTCAACTGAAACAATGTACTATGAAATTGAACTATGTTATATTATAAACATAAAAATTTTGCTCTGCTTTTGAAAGCTAGAAGAGGACAGAAGAAGCTGAGAAAGGTCAAATTCCAGGTAGACCTTTCGAAATAACATGGAATACCCGCACTGTCAGAGTTCATCTGTACCTCAAATCTTTATGGGGAAAAAAAAAAAAAAAAATTGACAATTCAACTCTGTCCAAGTACCAGTGAATATATAAGGGGTTTTTTTTAGGTACCTCTTAGCATGCTCTTAATTTTCATTTATATTCTGTTTGGCCTCATAGACCACAAAAGCAACTAATTTAATAATAGGCAATGATGTAATAATGCTCCCGAGACTGATACAAAGCCAAGGTAGCTGTTTGTATTTAGATTTTATGTGGGAAAACTTTTGTAGTATGATCTAGGACAGATGGTCAGTGCACCTGTTGGCTTTGACTATTAAAAAAAGTCAAAATTATCTCGCTTGTTTAATTTTTCATTACTTGTCACTCACTGCAAAATATCACATTAGTAATAGGTTAATACAGAAACAAAGTTTTTTTCTAACTACTTCTCAAGTCAAAATTAATGTTTAATTTAAATGGAAGTTTGATAATAATAACAAAAATATAACCATTTTGTTATTATGTTTACTGTAATATATTTTTCTGTATATCAGTCTGATCCTACACTAAAAACTTTAGTTATTTATCAAACGTGATTTTTAATAGATTGGGTACATAAATGTAAATGTAATTTAATTCTATTCTTCTGTGTTGGGTCAGTGAACTTAAGAACATTTTTTCAAAACTTAAGAGCATTTTCTCCATTTACTCATGCTTTTTCCTAAATAGATGCCGTCCCACTCCAGTCTACTCCATTTTTTGGTGTCAATTTCACCTTGTGCTGTCAGAGAAGCGAAATCTGAAAATATTTTGAATCCATGGGCTGTTGAAAAAAGGGAACTTCTTTTTCTATTTGTAGTTTGTCCTCATAAAAGATCTTTTCCACAGGTTCAGGTGCCTCTGGCTTTCGCAATCCATTCATGTGCATTTTGTCCTTGTCACCAACGCAACAGTCTGGTATTGGTCTGGGAAAACCAGAATTCACTAGAAAGTGTAGAGATTTTATAGTGGTATCCTGATATGCAAGTCTGCACATATGTGAGAAATATAAAAAATGGAAGTGTGTGTTATTAAGTAGGTGTTTAACACTGACTCATGGCAGTCAGATTTTAGCAAGTGTTAATTCTGTTTATTTTCATAATGATAGGATAAATCTTTTTAAAGGTCTTTAAGGATTGTAAAATAGGAAATAGAATGCTTCCAAAAATGAGAATTTAAATAATGGTTGCCTGACAGACAAGCAAAAGCATTCCGATTTTAATTTTGCAACTGTTCATTAGTTTTATTTCTTGATTTTTGGTAGGTTTTTTTCACTAAGAATCCATTCAAGTTTGAAGTGTCAAACTTCAAGAAATTTTAACAAAATAGCAATGAATAGGATTGTAGAAAAAGGTGGGGGGGGTTGGGGTTTTTGTTTGTTTTTGTTTTTTCTGTTTGTTTGTTTTTTATTTTCTACTATAAACTGTGGAGCTACTTTTATAGCCAAAAAATCCAAATGTTGAGGTATTAGGAATGTCAATTTTGAGGCCAGGCAATAAAAAAATAAATCAGTGCAGGACACTTGCCTCTTGCTCTACTACTAGCAGCAGATGTCTCTACTTGGATTTATGAATTTGAATTAACTATGAATTTGCATATGGATTTTTTTTTTTAATGCTGAAAGAAAAAAACACATTAAGTAATTTTTACATCCTCTGAAAGAAAAAATGAAGACATCAGAGCTTTCAGAGGTATCGTGTGAACATATGGAACAAGTGAGTAGTTCATAATGCAAATGAAGATAACAGTGTGGTTTTGTGGTGCTCAGCTATAGGCAATGCATTTATTAAAGTCCAGGGCATCTGTAGCTATTTGAAAACAAAATGTAATTTTTTGGGTAAAATGTATTTTGGAAGGGAACACCCTGAAAAAGGGAACATTAGAAAACTCTTCTAGTTGCTCTGCCTTGTCCACTCTTCCAGATAAGGGATGTTTGTCTAGGTTAATTATAATGTTAGCTTTCAGCTTTTTTCTGGTGCTTGCTCACACTCTCATCTGGTATCCTGGGGGTTGGAGACTTACTATCATTGCCCTTCATTCTCCTGACAGATGTCCTTTTATTTAAGCTCAGATCTCTAGTTTGATACATTTTGGTTGTTGTTGACCTCAGTGACAAATTTTTAGAAATCAGTATTTTGTGTGAATTTATTGACAACGACATTTTATGTGGACATTATTTTCACAGACTCTTGTCTCATGGAACTGACAGATAGGAGAGCAATTGTGCATGACTATCTGTTGGGGAAACACCTAACATGAGAATAGGAATTTCCTTATTTTTTCTCCTATCAGTGATATGGTATTTTACCACTTCATTACATTTCATATAATATTATATGAATATTACATTTCATATAATTCATTATAAAGGTCATTCAGTATAAAGAGCAGTATCATATCATTTTGTACAAAGATCTTTGCACTTGACTGAGATAGTGCCAGAGAAATTTCTGCTCCATAGTTGCACCAAGTAGATGTATGTATCTGACAATGTTTTTATCAAGAAAGAGCACTTTGGTCACTGTGAGGTGAAGGGGCACACCTTATTATAAAGTTAATTTTGACCTGCACAGCCAGGATGACTTTGTCTTATTTTCCTATGCTCAGTGACTCATTGTATGAGTGAGGTGACCACAGGCTATGGGTTAAGTGACCCCTTTGGAATCTACATGGTCAGTGAATTCATGGACAAATATTAGGTTGCACTGGTTTTGGTCACTCAAATTAAATTTTGTACAATTACCAGCCAGACAAACAATTTTTGTAGACTTATTTTTGTAGACTAATTAAGTCTACTTTGTAGACTTTTTGTGCTAATTATTAAAATTGTCTCCATCTTTACAAAATTATTTTCATCAAATAGTAATGTACTTATTCTTTTAATTCGTGCTTGCACTGCTATTTCAAATATAGGCCTTTACTGAAATTTATAATATATATGTGTGTGTGTGTATGTGAAGTATTGTGAATGCTAAACAAAACCTTCCAAATCTTTAATGCATGATTCAGAGATCATCACTACAATAAAATGTCCCTGATTTACAAAATAATATGGGCAGCCTAGAGATGAAAATTTCTTGCAAAATTGAGAGAAGCATTCTGTAGCAAGGTGTCGTTCACTTTTGGTTTGTGGAGCTGAAGGCTGCATGATTATGTGGAATGTAACACAGGAAAATAACCTTTCTGATCCATGTTTGTGGTCCAAAGCCACTTGTCCAGAGTGTAAATGTAAAGTTCATCCCAGTAGCACTCAAATTCAAGCGAGTGCTCAGCAAAGGAGCAACTCTCATACAACGAAAGGCTGAGAGAGCTGGGACTGATTAGCCCAGGGGAGAAAATGCTCCAGGAATCTCATCAGTGTGCACAAATACCTGAAAGGTGCAAAGCAGACAGAGCCAGGCTTTTTCTAGTAGTGCCCAGTTACTGTGAGAGATAACAGGCACAAACTGAGATGTGGCATCAAACATCAGAAAAATGCAACCAAGCTCTGGCACAGAGATAATGTGTAAAGCTCTTTCCTTGGTGATATTCAAAAACCATCTGGATGTGGTCCTGGACAACCATGTTCTGGAGTGATCCCATTTGAGCAGAGGGGGTTTGGACCAGATGACCTCCAAAAATCCCTTCTGTGCTCAACCCTGTGCTCTTATGTGGATGTTCTAAAATGACCAGTCTTGGTCCTGTCTTCAAGGCAAAAGTCAGATTTCTTTCTTTCTTTGGATTACTTAGGCTCAGCTGCTGCCACTTTACATTACACTGTGTTGTATGGGATGTCATTTAAGATCATACAAGTAACCCAGAGTGAAAGCAGGAAATTAAAGGATTTTTTTTTCACTCTCCCTACTGTATTTCAAATTGCAAATTTCTGGCTTATTTTTGTATTGGTTTAATTTGCTGAGAGAAGCAGTGAAATCACCTGGCTCACAGTGCTAGTTTTACTATCCATCTAGTTTTAGTGTATTAAGTCTATTGATAACTCTTCCTGATGAAACCACTGAGTCTGAAAGGTATCATATTTATTCATGCTTTATTGTTTTACAAGAATATAAGCCTATGCAAGGTACAAAATGACCCAAAAGTACATTCTTGAAAGCTTTGCAGTTAGGGGTTCAGATATTTTAAACCCATCTTTTTATGCTTTACAAATGTCACAGAAACTTTGTACTAAAGTGTTTGATGAGTAAGAGTTAAGTTGCACTATATTGGGTTGATTGTAATTCATGTAGATATTGGTTTTGATGTGAAAATTGAGAGCTGCAAAAATTGAACTGGGGATTACTGACCCCTCCAATAATTGCAGAACATGATATATTGTACCCCTCAAAGGCACAACAATTTTCAGAGTTCAAGCTATTTTGCAATGACATGATGCAAGAAAACTTAATTTTACTAACATTCCTGAAAAATTAGTTACATATTAAGACCAGGCATCTATAAGAGCTTAATTGTAAGGAGGGGCCAGCTCAATATGTAAAGTCTAATTCCATCTTACTGTAATTGTAAAATTTGAAAACAAATGATAAATTAAAAAAAAAAAATTGGTTGAAAATACTTTTTTTAAACTTGTGTTAAATTATATATCTCTCAGGCAAATATATGGGAAATCTTCAGAGTACCATTTTTGAACCTAGTTACAATAAACAGAGGATTAACTTTTCTTAACTTGATTTGTTAATGATACTTTTGGACAATGATGGTCTTTGTTCTCTTCCTCGGGTGTACATTACTTTGGGAAAGCTTCTTTCTGTCCCCATTCTTCTAAATTTGGCCTGCTGTTTTTTGTTCTTTATAGGAAATATAAAGCTCTATGAGGAAATGCCTGTTTGCAACTGAAAAAGCTTCAATTTCTTTCAGTGTGTTGTCTGAAATAAGCTCTCTCTGACATGTCTTTTCAGATTTTTTTTACAGGGCATCAGGTTTCAAAGCATACACTCTTCCTTGCCTTGGATATCTGTCAGCTGATAGACTACAATTAGTGAAGGTAGACCTGCTTTTTTAGCTATGATGGGAAAGTTGAAGGACATAGATAAACTCACAACCATCCTGTTTTAGATGGAAAAATTTCTGGTTTTCTGAACCATCAAAAGCAGAAAGTTGAGTGAGAAGTGCTAAGGCTTTGTGCATGTGCTGGATGATTTACCTGCAACACCACAAAAGAAGCATACAAGGAAGACAGAGCACAACTCAAAAACCCTCATCTCGCTTTCAAGAGTAACCTGAATTGTGAAACCAGGTTTGAAATGCCATTGCTGACTGAGGACCAGCTGGACAAGGCTTCTGCTAGAGTATAAGAAGCCACAAGGGTTTTGATTTGCAGTCCTTCTTGTATTAGTTCATTTGAATTCCCAGGGTTCATGGTGATTTAACAGTAAATTGAAAGCAGAAACTACCAATTATTTCTGATTTTTTTTTCTGTGTAATCATGTAAAAATAAGAAGGCAGAAAGTATTAATTATACAGAAATGGGATGTTTCTTTTCTACTTCATATCTTGCTTTTAGGGTGGGGATAAGCCATTTGGTTAATGTAAGACACTAGTCCTGATGTCACAGTGTCATATATAGAGAGTTAATATACTACTAGGTTTTTATTTTTTACAGAGTGTCATTTGTAGTTAGCTTGACCTGCTCATTGTTCAGAATAATCACAAGCCATGGGATCACAACAGCAGTGTTGAGTGTGATAATAATCTGGGCTATGAAACAGGACCATGACAATGCTGGCACAGCCCTCTCCAATATCTGTCAGGGTGGGCCATGTCCTTAAGCTGTGAGTAAAGAAAGAAAAAAATCTTCAGATTTCAGGTACAGAAGAGAGAAAATGGTGGAGGAAGAAAAGGATGAAATGAGTGACAGGGTAGTTAAAGAGGAGAGCAAAGATGCTTGTAGAACCTGCCTTTAGAAGAACAGGAATGAAATATAACATACAGAAAGAGCTGGAAAGCCAGACTAAAGTTAAAATCAGGGACTTGTGCTCTCTGGACCTCTCTGGCCCCCAAGCATTGAGAGATGATTTTTCAAGACAGAGGACTTTGCCAAGGAGCTTTCCTGGTTAAGAATGCCTTGATGTTGAAACTTTGTTCAGCAGACAAAGAAGCATCCTATTGCTGAAGCTGAAACTCTGGTGGGCTTATAATTGGCAGTGTTAATTTAGCTGAAGAGAAAGAAGAAATGAAATTAGCAACTTGACAGTCTTTCATACCTATTCTTTTCCATATTTGCAGAGCCTTTAGTCACTGGGGGCTCCTGAGAACTTAAGAAAGAAGTTTTTGTATGTCAAATACTAGGGATTTTTAATATGAATCAGAGATTTTATACCTTATTTTGTGTCTGTAAGATCATAGAAAATTTCTTTTTCATCATTACCATTTAAAAAATTGTACAAATGTCCTTAAACAGAAACTTTTCTCCAGGTTGCACTCTACATGGAAATACCTCTTTTTGTCAGCTATCAGGTTGCTCTCTCTTTGTTTCTTATATCTAGTGAGTATTGCAATTGGGATCGACTATCTTATTTTGTCGATCTTTGTAGAGTGTTTAAATCCACTGAAAATCTTCTCATATGAAATGTAATCCTAAATTTACATTGATCCTTGACACATTTATGGCCCTAATCAGCTTACTTGTCTAGATCCCTGTACTGAAGTTACTTAAGTAGAAGATTCTGTGAATAAAAAAAAGAATATTGTGTGGTTATGTTTTCTAGTGCTTATTAAAATGTTTGTATTTACCCTGGTGGATATTTGAAGTACAGAAAATTTGTTACTATTTCGCAACAAGGAAATAATGTACAAGCAGCAGTAAAGAGAATATATCTATGCACAAGTGTATGGTTTTCAAGTACAGAAAAATATGACTGTTCTTTAGTATTTCAGAAAAATTCATCTGTGGTTTATCTGCATTAATCTTGTTTTCTTTGACTTTGAAGTTCATGGTACTTCTGCTAAATGTTTTTATTCACATAATTCCTTTCTTTTTTTTTTT
>VXBB01008593.1:24517-45941 GCA_013399915.1 Illadopsis cleaveri
GGAGGAGGAGGAGGAGGAGGGTGTAAACTGATTAAAAAAAAATAATTCGTCTTGCTTGGAGACATTTTTAAAAAATACATACAATTCATAGCAGGTATCCTTTCTTCCAACTTGTAATACACAGGCTTCTGTTTATTTAAAAGGTGAAACTGCATTTTCAAGTAATCTGCAAGGGTAAACATCCTTCACATTTGTATCCCAGCATTTATTATGGCTGGTATAAGTGTATTCTTTAAAAGAAAAAAAAGATATTTTTTAAAGAAGGTATTGCTTTATAAAACAAGAAATTTAGCACAGTTGATTCAAGTTAAGGATAAATTACTCTGCAAGAGAACAGTGAATTTAAACACTGATTTCTGAAGACTTCTGAAGATTTTATATTTAGTTTAAAATATAAAATTCACAGAATATTTGATAGAAGTTTCTTGTAAGCTCACACTGGCTCAGGTATAACATTCCTCCAAACAGATCCTAAGTAATAAAATTTTTGAAAGCTAGAAATATTCTTGACTGAAAATCACTTAAATTGTTTCTGTTGGCAGCATATTTAATACAACAATATTTTTTCTGATTTCTGCTAAAATTAGTATTATCAATTAAATATATTCATGTCCATTTGAATATTTTATAAATGTATTTTATCAACTCACCCTAACTTTCCAAAGAGATTTATCATGTTTTATCAAATATCTCAACAAGTTCTTCAGAAACCTTTTAATAATATACTAGCAATGAGAAACTTCAATATGGTTCTCTAGTGCATTCAGAGAATGATGGAGTATTTAATCTTAAATTGGCAAAAAAGATATGGAATGATAGACAGAGGTTTGATCTTTTACTATTGCTCAGACATGCACATTAGAGGAAACCCTGGAAATCTTTTCTGTGCTCTGATTTTATTGTATTTATATGCCCACAGCTAACTCCAAGCTTTCAGTGTGTCCCTTCCCCATCATTTCAGTCAGAAGGATCTGAGATTTAAAATTAAAATTAGAAAAAAAGTTGGTAATTTGATTTGCGGCAGTTGACTGACAAAACTAATTAACAAGTCAAAGACAATCGTCAAGGAGGAAGGCTCTAAAACTTGAGAGTAAGAAAAAAATAAGAATTCCTCTGAATCCTAGCACTGTCACAAGAGCACTAATATGTCAGGCTTAAATTCTGAATAATGTTTTCTATTTAAAATTTTATTCCTATTAGAATTTAATTGTGAAACCAATATATGTAAATAGCCTTTTTTTAAAAGTGATATTTAGAACACACAAAGCTTTAATGAGTTGCCTGTCTCCTAAGATCTAATTAAAAACTTGACAAAATGCACTCTCTAAATCCATTAAGAAAAGAGAAGTTCGTTTTGCTTGCTCTCATCCCATCAATGACTAATGAAATTAATATTTTACTATTTTTTGAAGATATCTTCAGGTTTCTATAGAACATCCTTTAAATCTTTATATCTGTGGGGAAGAAGAGATTTAACTTGTTCTATATCTGTGAAATTATTTCTGACAAAATATGGAGGTTTGTGGTCCTGCAAATGAGACCAAGGCCATACTACAGAACAGAATCAGATTGACTGGTTGTGGTTAGGATCAAATTTTTCTTCCACATACTGTTTCTGTAATTCATATTTCTAGACTATTAGAAAATAATAACATTTTGCAAGAAGGAAAACAAGTATTCAGCCAGTGACCTGGTAAAACCAATGTCAATCTCCTGTCTCAGGTATCCCTGCTGCTGTTGTCTCTTAAGTTAGCAGCCAAGGAAATAATATATTTCAGGATGTGTAAGTTAGCGTCCACAAAATCAAAAATATGAAGGTCATAAACTGAGTTGCATCTTCACCAGTAGCTTGAAAAAATATTCTTAGCTGTCCACTGACATAACTGGACACATACAGACCAAGGACATATTTTAGCTGCAGAATTCTTAATAATAGATTTCTCTAAATATTTCCCTTCCAAACTCAAAGGTAAAATTTCTTTTTCCTCTGTCTTAAACATACCCTGGTTCTAGTGGAAGAGAATTATGATAGTGTTTTACAAAAAATATTTTTATTCAAAATTATTTATTTGAAATATTGATTAGCTGGACATCAGAATAAGGCTAGTGCAAAATATTTAAAGGAATCCCCAGACTAAAAAAAAGGAAAAAAAAGGCTCCATTGGCTACTTGTTTACAGCCATATTTCAGAATATTGTTTAAATTCAGAAACTTCCTCTCTATCCATGAATAAATGCATCTCAGGTAGCTTTTAATTGGTTCATGAAAAGATTTTAGATTTAAAAATGTTTGGATTCTTGGGTCTTAAAGATATTTTCCAACAGAAATGATTCTATGCGACGACCTGTACAGTTAAAGAACATGCATTTAACTCAACAAAAAGATTGTCACAAGGGTAACTGTTCTTAACATCACTGTAAAATGATGTGTTTAACAATATTGTGTGTGTCTTGTGCTGTGTGCTAAAACAGATGTTTAGGTTAGGAATGCTCTTCTCACCCTAGAAAACAATAAACAGGAAAGTGCACATTCCCATACACATTGCTTCAGTTTTATGCCACGCTACCATTGGATGCTCAAACTGTGGAGGAACAGAAAATGTGACAGACAACAAGGGAATGAGCAATTTAGTTTGAAATGAAGTTGTTAATATATATGAATAAAAAATCAAGTTTGAATGAAATAATGTTATTTAATCATTCATTATATGTCAAAAATTGAGGAACAATAATAACATTTTTCTTAAAAAGATAACAAAATTAAGTAATGGGCATATTATGTAGGTGTTTATTTACTTAACTATAACAAATAACCAAATTCAGGGGGTCCAAGGCAAAAAAGTGGCTAATAAATTGCAATAATTTTAGTATAGTCTTCATTTTACTCCCTGTTTTTAGCAAGATTAAATAACATCAACTATATAACATAAAAGTTCAGCATCTTCCTAGTCTAATTTATTTAGACAATAAAATAAAGACAAATTTTGGGAATGGAATCACTTAATAGTTGCATTTACAACTCTTGTGAACTTTTTGCATAAATGAAAATTGCTGCTAGAGATTTAGCTGACCCATTTATTTTATGTTATGATGCTTCCTGAGGAGAGACTGCTTATTTCAAACCTGGTAGAATACAAGGGGAGAACAGGGACAGGGAAATATGGACAAATCACATAAGTTATGAATCCTCTTTAATTGCCCAGCATGATCTTGTGATGCTATTTTTAAGTAACTCTCCCAAAGCATTAAAAGAAAACTGATGCTAAAGGACAGAGAACAGATGATAGTAACAATGGTAGAGATTTGCAACTTAGAAAGGAGCCACCTTAAATTTAAAGACTTACAAGTAATAACAGAAAGACAGTGTCTATGTTAATGTACTGGGATCAGATCATTAAGCAGCTTTTATCAATTAAAAATAAAGTGTTGGAAGGTTGAAGAATGACTGAGTTTACTAGTTTGGGATATATTGTTCCTTTCAGAGTGATTTTCTTGTGTCCTTTCTAGCAGCTGTAGGGAAGAGATTCTTCAGGGCTTAGTGGAAACCTCTGAGCAGATTTCTGTGCCTCTGCAGCCATTTTGAAGTGTTGGCACCATTTCTTTTCTTTGAAGTAGCAAATTGGCAAAGGGATTTACTTGGAATTCATAGCCACTTAAAAGGTTTGTTTTCTGTTTCCCCATTCTTCTGTGTGCAGATTGCCCATCAGCTTCAACCCATGCAAGAAAAAGGATTTTTGAATTTTGAAAAGCTGACTGCATTATATATTTTATAAAAAGATTTGGATTAGCCTATCATAGAAAAGTGCCTTTCAGAGCAAAATTTAAGAAAAAATGTTCATTATACACTTGTTGATATCCTATCTGAACAGAAGGGATCAAGCAATTTTTTTAGGGTTTTGTTCTTTGCTCCTAACAAACTTGGATAATACCTCTAGAATTCCACCACCTTCTAGACTACTTTAGGCTTCTGGAGAAAATGTTTAAAGTGATGCCAAGCACCTAGAGAGGAGGTGATTTCATTTTCAGTAAAACTACTGCATTGTTCGTGAGTCATGCACACCAACGTTCAGATAAAATATTTTATATTGCTGATTAATTTTATGAGATGTCCAAATGACCAACAACTTAGAACAGTGGTTTCCCTTTGTAGGAAAGAGAAAACTGCTAAAGGCATAGAGGCAAAAAAGATGTTTTAAAAGTCCTGAGGGATCAGGACTCTAAGCTTAGCACAGAGATGTAGGAGGGCTGAAAATCCAAAGATGCCTTTGCTGAAAACATGTGCTTAAAAACTCACGTAAATGTTCTCTAACTCCAAATCTAAAAGCCCTAAAGCAATAACTGTATTTTTTGCTGTAACCTTCATTGTTTCACTATCAATTTATACAACATGTTGATGAGATAAATTTCTCTGTATTTAGATGTTTGGGGTTTTTTTTCCTGCATTGTATTTTCACATAAAACTGTGATACAAAAATAGGGTCTCCTGTAGCCACTGTGCCCTTGATACAGATCTTGAATTTACTCCATGTCAAGAGCAATCTTTCACTAATATGTAGTTGGTTTTCTGAGAGAAGAGCCCTTGAAAAACATAGGAGTGGGGAAGGGTTTAAACAAATAAACAAAGGAAAAGACCTTCATGCTTATAAATAGAATCAAGGAATGTTAAGGGGTTGGAAGGGACTTTAAAGATTGTCCTGGTTTGTAGTATGAGATGTACACAAAGTATTCTATCACCATCTTCATGAACTGTTGAATCCAATTGTTGAAGTAGTTTTCTCCCTAGGCCCCGCCCCCCTCCCTTTTCTGTTAATGTGTCTTCTGTTAATGGCCCATCAATGCCTTTCCCATGACTCATAGATAAGCTATTTCTCGTTGATGGGCCATTAAGGACACACCCTGTATGACTCATCATCCCATTGTGAGATGCTCCGCCCAGGGGGAGGAACCAAGCATTCTCACCTGGATATAATCAGGGATTTGGGGCAGTACAGACAGCCCTTACCGCTGGATTCCCAGCGGACCAGAGCTACCAGACCTTTCTTTGTGATCACTGCTTCAGGAAGACCACCTCATCTGGACTGCTTCCATCACCCTGCTCAGGTTGTATTCTGACTCTGTCAGTGGGTGGGGGTTTTGTTTTTGTATTATTTGATTTATCTTATTTTATTTACTTTTTTTTTTCTTTCTTCTTATTAAATTGTATTTCTGACTTGGAGCCTCTCACTCGGTTTGCTTTCAAACCACTACAAAGATCATCTAGTCTAACCCAGCAATCCAAGAGGTAAAAATAAAAGGCATTTGGTCCACCTCTGGGATTGTCATCAGAGCAGTTCAGAAACTGGAGAAAGGGTTAGTATAGAAATAGCAGAGCTGTGTAGGGGTGTATAACCTTAGGTTGGTAATGGAGATGTGAGAAATGCTGTGGTAATACTGAGGACTAGTAATCTTGGTATTGGATCAATCTAAGATTACTAGATAGTTGTGTGTTAGTATATCACCTGTCAATGTCAGATCTTCTTGTCTCTTAATATTCTTATTAACAAATGCAGTAAAATTAGAAACACAAGCTCTTGTTCTTAATGGATTATCTATTTCTAGTACATATTTTCATTTTAATGGGAGAAATCCTAAAATTACTAAGGGGTCCAAAACTTGCCAATTTAGTAAGTATTTTTTCATTGTATTTCCAAATTTTATCAAAGTTTACTTTTCTTGCGTTCCATAGAATCATAGAACAGTTTCCATTGGAAGGGATCTAAAAGATGATCTGGTTTGAACCCTCCTGCTATTGGTATTTTCTGGCTCTATAAAACAGCAACTTACCTAGTAGTGAAAATTAAACAGGAGGTAATTAGATTTATGCTGAAGTACACTGGAAGACCATATTGTGATAATATTTGCAAGGACAATGTCATAGCCTTGAGAATTCAGAGAAAAAAACTCATGGTTGACTTATGGGGAAAAGTGAATCGACACAGGTAAATAGTCTCCAAGAACTCAAACTATCAGAACAGGGAATGCAGACTTCCAGAGCATTCTTGGCTCTTCTTTCTACATCAGGGATATACTTTTGGTTAGCAGTATCCGCCACCCTAATGATATGATTTGGATGGATTTTCACATTCAGTGTTGTTGTCAGTTAGCAAGTTGAAAAAGAGAAAGGAAGACAGCTAAGATCAGGAGGTAGAGAGAAATTTAAGTGACAACACAAATCAGGATTAGAGAGAACCCATTTTCCAGAAATATATGGCCACAATGGCACTCTATATATATGTGTGTGTGTGTATAGTTCCATTGTGTCCATAGGTGAAAGGAGAGCAGAATGGGTCTATTAGGCTCTTGTAACCTTTAGGAACAGGGGAACATAAACACAAATTATTTACTACTATTACTTTTATCAATGAATACAAGAGATAAGTGGAAAAAGAGATGGATATCTCCCGTTTTTCCTAAGATCTTAATGAAAGAATTAATTAGCAGCAGCACTGTTGTACAATAAATCAATTAATCTCTCCTGCCCTTTCCCTTGTGAACCTTTTAAAAACTCACAATTAATTAATTGAAATCTTTTGTCACTTAATCATTGCCCTTCAACCCCTAATTATCATGTGATGCAATGGAGTAAAATGCCATATTTTTGATGCACATGGGATGACCCTTCTAGCTTTAATTAATTTACAGTGGTTTTGCAGAATAATTTATACCAGACTCTGCTGCTTTGTTTGAAATTTGAAGGGACCTTCTCTGATAAGCTGATATGCTTGTTGATGAGGAAGATGTATCTACATATGAATACATCTAATTTATACATGTTCTGTAGTCATAAATATGCAGTCCCATAATGAGAATTGTAATATATAATGTGCAATACAGTTTGTTTATCTTGCAGCACATGTCCTTCATATCTCAGTCCTGCAAATCAGATCACAGAGGGAGAAACATCTGTACTGGAAGTGCTCCTATGAAGGAGCCAACACTGACTTGGGGCAACTCCTTGACTTTGAAATATAAGAAGAGCTTAGACATATTTTGCCTCCTATTTCTCACATATCAGAAATCTTGTGTTTGAAGTGGGGGGAAAGTAGAAGACTTGTCTTAATGCTGCATATTCAGAAGATAATCTGCTTGAAGAATGAAGCAGGGAGTAAAGGGATGAGTATTTCATTCTGGTCTACCAGAGGGTCCCAGATGTCCTTGAGCTCAGTCTTTTCTTGTTCACTCGATTACTACATCTCTAAAAATAGGTGAATAAATCATGAAAGTTAATTAGGGTATGTTGGATATCTGCAGAGAGAAAGCAGTGTTATTAATAGCTGTCTTTTTATATCCTACCTTTATTCTTATTTATGGGTTAACATGCTAAACATGTAATTTCATGTAATACTCAAGGTGATTTCCACAATTACCATAAGTCCTCTTTGAAACCCTGACATGAGAGAACTGCAGCCAGATGCTTCCCAAAGGTCAGCAGATGTTTGAATTACTTTTCTGTCATTAAGGTGACAATGATTATACTCTCTCTGCTGCTTCATACTTTTCTTGATAGGGTTAAATATATTGAAATATAAAATAAAAATTCAGGAATGAATAATACATATTTATAAGAAATTCATATTGTTGGCAAAGTTTGTTTTGCTGACACTTTATAAAAGCACAGGTGTGTGACAAAAGATTTCAGCTTGAAATAAATATGATCCTTATCTTTAAATGGGCTGTTTTTTCTTTTTCTTCTGCCTTTTATGAAGCACATTCCATCTTTAACAAATTATCTACTAAAAAATAATCAAGATGTTCTAAAGTATTTGAGTAGCCAAAAGCAATTCAAAGAACTTTCTGCTTGTCTTGGTTTTGGTTATTGTCTTAAAAGCACAGACGAAATTTTCACTTCACTGTAGTAAATGCACTTTGATTAATATTGTGTGCTTCATTTTTATACGGAGATTCCAGCTTGGGCTCTGAAATCTGCAGTGAGAAAATGCTGTTTGGAAGGCTTCAGAGAAGAAAAAAAAAAAATGTTTTGACAGTAGAGAACTAAACCAACAGGTGCCGTGTTGATGCAAGCAAGAACCTGAGCTTTCCTGTGCCAGTTCCAAAACACATCCTTTTTCTTCAGGGTGCCTTTCCTCTGCTGTAACAGAGAGCAGAGGAAAATCTCGTTGGCAGAGGTAATTTGGCCAAAATTACAAAGGCCTTTGCCTACCTGTCTGATCTGCAAGTCACATCTTCACCACAAGGATTTGTGCTTTCTCTTGCCCAGACCGCCTCTTCTGAGCTAACGAAAACTTGGAAATTAATTTCCTTAGAAAGGGTTCCTAGAAAGAAAAATCTTGAAAGGGTCTAGCTAAATGCTCATGAAGTAATTGAGTGGAGGAACTCCAGCAGTTCTGGAGCTGTGGCTGGCATGTTTTTGTTCTCAGCTTTCATGTGAAAGACAAGCTCTAAGCCGAGATCATCAGACTGTAAGAAACCTGTTTTCTCCTGGTTTTCAGTGAATCACGATGATCCAGAGCATCTGCAACTATCCCTAGGATTGCTAAGCTAGAATTTACTTGCAAGAGAATGTGCTAAAGCATAACTTTGTCAATCAAATTATGCACAAGTTTTTTCTATAGTATATGATAAAAATGTAACCATTTTGATAAATTTCATCTTTGCTAGGCAGGCAGCTTTCTCCCCTAAAAACAGGATGCAAAAATATAGAGGACTTCTTCAGCTTCACATACTTATTACAGCACTTCATAATTACATGGGAATTTCTCCATGACAAGGACAAGGCTATAAAGATGAAAGCAAATAATTCTAAAATAAAATGGCTTTCAGACTAATTGACTGACTTAAACGCAGTGCTTTAATAAAAATGCTAAATGACTGTTGAATTATTGAGAAATGATATATATGTAATTATGTACTAATAGAGATTTGTTTCAGAAAGGTGACAGTAGTTTTTGATTTAAATATTAGGGTTTTTTCCACAAGAAAGCAATGTTAGAATATTAAATATGGAAATGCAGGCTACCACATTTAGGACAATGATTTTAATGCAATAAATTAAAGTTTCATAATGTTCTTTTCTGGAAAGCTCACAGCATCCTGCTGGGCATTATCATGGCCTTAGTAAAAGGAAATTCAAAGGATTATTATGGGGATAACCAAGTCTGAGCAATCTGGAATATCCTTGAGAACTGAGAGTAAGTATGAGGCAGCTGAACCATTAAGAAATAGGCATTAACCAGTGTAGGGGGCTTTGTTTGTTTTACTGTTTAACAGCAAGGTTGTGTGCCTGCTGTTCTTTGTGGGTTTTTCTTTGAATTAGCCCTGTTACAGCCACTGAAGACGCTGAGATAAAAACATTGCTTAAGCAGATGTTGCACTACAAAATGGGTCCAGATCATTAAATGTATTTGTTTAATTTAAATTATTTGCTATAATTTTAAAAAAGAAGTTACTTTAGAAAAACCCATGACTGGTAAAGATATGAATTAAATTCACCTAAAAACAAAAATTTCACTTATTAAAATTTGAAGCTGAGATACTACGGTTGATAGATGAGATACTGGTCTGGTTTTGTTTTGCATGGGGTTTTTTTGTTGTGTTGTTTTGTTTTTGTTTTTGGTTTTTTTTGTCATCCGTCTTATTTTGTCCTTTAATCTGAACATCTTAATCAGTGCCTAGCCTTGAAATTAACCCACTGGCAATATTTCAATGTGTTTTTTGTTGGACCATAGGCACCATATGTGGCAGCTCATCTAAACCTCAACCAGAAGTGAGTATCAATGACTTATATTAAGAAATATAAATAGCTGAGTAGGTCTTAGAATAATCATTGATGCTAAAGTTTACATAAAGTAACAAAGACCCAATATTTTATGTTCTCTTCTGATTATAAAGGTATTGCTTCTTGGGAGGAGCAGAGGGAAACCTAAAAGAGAATGGCTGGTTCAGCCAGTCTTTCCAAGTGTTGCTGTCATCAAACCCATTTCCAGAATATGTTCACATTTAAAAAAAACTGTGCCATGCCCTAAAATACAAAATAAACCCAAAGTAACCTGCTTTCACTCTATTTTGAAAATCCTAGTGGTCTTCATGATAGGCAGATGGATATAGATTTTGTATGAAAGGATAGGACACCTGTGGTTTCATCCTCGGTTCAGAATTATGCAGGTACTTGGGGACAAAGTCAAGAAGTATTTTATTATATATTCTTCAATTATGCAGTAGTAAGATACTCAGAAGTAAATTATTCCTTGCCTCAATGTCTACGTGCTTATTATTATATTTTGGGTGTAAAGTGTCTCAGTAAAAAGCAGGGAAAATTCCTGTACCATGTAATAGTCTAGAGCTACCTCTCAGATCCCAGGCTTCTTGCACTAAATCTGTCTTGCCCCAAACAGTGAATAAATGTCTGACTTTTCCCTGAGCCCTGTGTGTAATGCAGATTTTTAGAAAAGTTATTTTTGAACTGTTTTCACTCGCGCTTAACTGTGCAAGGCAAATAAGAGTTATTACTAAAGGGAGTGGCATTCACTTCAGCTGCTATGGTTTGGTTTGACAGGAATCAGAAATCAAAGCCACAAGCTGTCACAATTCTGACTGGTTTATTAAGAGATATCAATTACAATTTACATTAGTGGATGGGAGCAACTGAAGTGGTCAAATTCTCCTTTTTTTTATAGCGTGTATTTCTGGCTGCAAACCTTTAAATCCTGCCTAGCTTACATTGCTAGAGCTTGCAAGACCTGGTCTAATATGCTGTTCCCAAGGGCAGAAAATAAATTAATTTTTAATAATAGCAATAAGAATAATAGAAAATGAGTCTGGAGCTACCATGGGACACATGATATGGTTCAGAATACTTTTCAAATAAAGCTGTTTCTCTGAAATCTGTAGGGCAGGAGATTACTAGCGAGAACTAAAAAGTTGATTATTAATCTAACTTTTCTAATAATAAGAACAGCTGAACCTTGGATGATAGTGATTATAATGGGTATAAAATGGCCACTTCTATATTAAATGGCATTAAAATCACCATAACTTACAGTTCACAGTAGGATGATGAACACAGCTAAGAGAGGCAGTAGTTTCTGTGTATGCCTTGGACTTTCATAATATGAAAGTTAGATTATTTGACCAAATTTTTCATTTAGTTTTCACTTTTTTGCAATATCCTACCTTCACTACATTTGTTTTAGGTTTTTTAACAGTGGTTTCATGCAGAAATATTCCTTGCTGTGATGCTGAATTGTTTTTTTTCTTTTATGTATTCTCTCCGATAATCTCTTTACACAAACATTTGTAACTCTGTTGATTATTTTGTATAGTTATATAGTTCCTAGCTAGTTTTCCCAGTTCCTTTCCCTGCCTTGATAGGCAGAAAGACAAAAACACATTCTAGAGCTCCAAGCTGGGGCTACAAGGTCCCAGCCTGTCTTGGAAGCTGAACCCTGGGGACCAAGGTCAAAACCAGCTCTTTGAGACACATTTGTATCAACAACATTCAGTCCTTAAAAAGTGGGGATGGGATTCAGAGAGGGGTTTTTTGCTATGGGAAATTGCCTCACCACTTATGTCTCTAACTGGTGAATCTAATAAATTATGCTAATTTGCTAAACTTATAAAACTGTATCCACCCCGTGGTGGGACGGCCATTTTGTGGACATTTTCCATACCTGCCCCTGGAGGCCTCCAATAAAGACCATCCTTTATATTACCTCCTATACTAATATAATCTCGAATTTGGGTTTCATTTCTAGGCTCTTTAAGGCATCAGTTTAATTAACTATTTCTGGGGACAAGTCTTATCTCCATGTTCAACCATCCAATCCAGTTATAGTGACAGAGAGATTAGACAACATGGCCACAGTTTAGCAACTCATCTTGATTCCATCAATTTTTGTCATCGCTGGAGGGAGATGAAAAGCATACAAATAGTGTTAGTTTATATTACTTTGTGTTTATATAACTGCATATTTTCAACCATGTTTTTATTGAAAACTCTCCCAGCTCTAAGCAAGCTACATTAATATGAAACTGCTTAGATTATTAGCCAAATAAATTTATCTTAAATAAAACATTTATGCATTTCATCGTTGGATTTTTTTGAGAGGCAATGAGATAATTAGAAGTAGTGCTTTCTCCTTTTTATAGCCCCTAGTTATTGTTGAAGATCTATTATTTATATGCATATATGTACATTTTAGATTTTGTCTAGTTTAGATATCTCAAATGCTTTTTTCTCAAGTTTTTCAAGGTCTGTTTTGAAATCTGGAATTATTTTCCATGTACGATAAACAATTATACACTCATAAACATAAGCAATATTAGCATTCATTTATATTAAAGCAAATTCAAAATATAAAAAGTAAGTATATTCCCTATGAAAAAAATCACTATATTTTGGTGTCAATTTGTTATTGGATCCTCATTTTTGACAGAATAATTTTGATATGCCTGGAAACAAACCAACCAACCAAAAGCCCCAATTATATATATTATTACTATTGTTTTTGCTGTAAATCATTGATTCACTTTACCTTTTAATTTTAAAATTACCTCTCTACATCTGTCCTGGAGCAAATTTGTCCTGGTTCCTTCTTGGATGCCTTCCCTAAGCTGGAATTCTGTTCAGATTTCATTTAACAGTTCTTGCATTTGCCTTAGAGGGTTTTCCATACTTTTCTTCCATTCCAGGTAGGGATTTTATTTGTTTTATATATTGGCTTTGGTTCAGCTGATTCTCAAGCATTTCTTCATCATAATTATTCTGTGTGTATCCACCTACAGCTTCCACTATAAAGCCTTAAAATCTAATTTATAGAAAAAATTTCGGCTGCCCTCCTAAATAACACTGAGTCTTCCTTATCAGTCGGTCTTTTTGTACTTATTTTACATTTTAGTCTGTAACTAACGTCACACATGTATTTTTTGACTAGCATATTCAGTGCTTCATATTATTTCTGTAAATATTATAACTTTATTAAATAACTTCTGCTTCTGCTATGCATCTTTTGCATAGCCTTGGGTGGGTTTTTTGTTTATTTATGCGTGTGATAATCTCAGTTTGATGTTTTTCTGCATACAATAATCTATTATGAAAGTAATTGTTTTAGCCAAATTTGAGTGTCCAGAAGAATTGGACAACATGTATGAATGGAGTAAATGTCTGTCATTTACATTTTAATTATGAAATATTAGTGCTCAAACCCCATGCTGAATTGTGTCTTCTGAACCTAATTGCATCATGTAGTTAATATTGATTGCACTCTCATTAGTGACATCAGAACACAGCCATTAGTTACAAAGTCGATTCTTTTTTTGCTTCAGGGATGCTTGATGCCATAGCCATGATTAAACACAACTTCCATCTGTTCTAGTCTTAACCAAGTTATATCCGACCCAAACAGAGTGTGGAATGATTCCAGACCCTATCACTTTGCTTGGCTCAACATTTTTAGCTGTTGTAACTGTTTAATTTCATTGAAAAGTCTGGGAAGAATAGTCTCTCAGTTTTAACAACTGAAATAAATCTTTCAAAAAACCCCCACAAATTAAAGAGACAGTTGTTCAATGTGAGCAGAGATCACCAAGCATTCTCTTCATCCCCATTGGATCACACCATGTTTTATGGTGTTATTTCACATATTCATTATGTAATTCATTCATAGAATACCTTGGGTTGGAAGGGACCTTTAAGATCATCTTGTTCCAATCCCTCCTGCCCCCTGCAGGGACACCTTCCTCTAGATCAAGCTGCTCAAAGCCCCATCCAACCTGGCCTTGAACACTTCCAGGGATGGGGTATTCATAACTTCTCTGGGCAACCTGTGCCAGTGCCTCACCATCCTCACAGAAAAGAATTTCTTCCTAATATCTAATCTAAATCTTCCCTCTTCCAGTTTATAAATGCTCCTCAAATATTTCATCTGCTTTATTCCATTTATATTTTTATATCTCTTAACATCTCTGAAGCACTTTTTTCTCTTTTTTGCTGCACTGCAATTAGCTACTGCTGTAGAAAAAAAATTGACTCTGCAATTTCTTCTGCCTTGTTCCTGGGTGTGATGGTAACAATGTCAATGTTGATGTTTAAATTCATAAAGCCTCCTAAAAAGCTTCCTCCTCTTTCCTGCCCTCCCTCTAATAATGTTTGTTTATATGGCTTTTGATGGGCTAATAAAACCCTCTGTCTTTTTCAGCAAAAATGAATATCTCAAAATACTTGAGATGGGTAGGTATAGAATGGTAATGATTCATGATGGGAATATTGGTCCTGTGATGCAAAATAAGCTGCCAGAGAAGACACTCTCTGATTCTCACTGGTAGATGAAAATAATTGCAGTTACGAGGAAAATCTATGTCCTTTTACTCCTTGCTATTTGATTGAGTTGGCCATCTCACAACTAAAACTAAAACTTTCACGTTTTTAAAGGAAATGGGCAAAATTCAGAATCTTTGCATTTATACTGTTCTGGGTGTAACAAAATTTTAAGCTATCAGCAGGTTAAATTAATCACAAGCAAAGTGCTGTCACATTACATTGGTATTTTGGTTTGATGTGGAAAGTGTACAAGGGGTTTTTTGGGTGAGGTTTTTTTTTTGTTTTTTATTTTCTTTGGGTTTGTTTGTTTGGGGGGTTTTTGTGGGTTTGTTTTTGTTTTTTTTTTAACAGGAAGAAGTGTCATCATGCACAAGAGGAAATGGTACTTTAAGAGCAGTGAATGCATGTAAACCCATGAAAGTTATTTAGAAGTCTGTTACCTTCAGCCAGTTTTGCTCATTCAAGCTTCTAAACAAAACATAAAATTATGTACAGGCACAAATGAAATTATCCCACTCTGTGTTGAATCAGGGAAGGGTGATATATATGTTCAGATGAGTGAAAATAGAGGGGCAAAGCAGGACAAGAAACTTTAGTGGAAAGAAAAGGAATTCAGATGCCAAATGTGAAGAATGAAAGAAGGGACTACATGTTATTCCCAGAAAGTGTCAGTCTCCATATTAATTTAGTAATTTGTAGGTTTTTGCATATTAGATCAAGTAAGTGAGCTAGTTTGCTTGGTTCCCTCCCTTTGAAAGTTTTCAGCTTAGATAACTCCTACAGACAAGCATGGAAATTAGATCAATTAGGAGTTGATAGATGTTCTGTCTTCACATCCCTTGATTATAAGTGTGCTTGCAGTTATGCCTTTGGAGTTTACATAAATGTAATTCACACATTTATATATGTGTGAATGCATATGTATGTGTGTGAAAGAGACTTAAGAGCAAACTCTTCACATAATCTTTATATTATAATAAAATAGGTAAAAAAAGGTTTGCAGGAACCCTCTTCTGGCCTCTTTTGATCTCACAGACTGCTAAAGCAGTGACCAACTGTCAATCAGATTAAGCTGACTCTTGCCAATTTCTGCATTGTCTAAACTACCATCTGAATTTTTGCTTTATTATTTTTTTTATCTCCCTCCCTTCAGCTGTACTTATCTCTTTAGCCTTTCTTTGTGAATTACTCTTGTAGATGCAGCTATTTATTATTTTTATTTAAGAATCTGCATGAAGGGTAGAAAAGCGCATACCACATGGTGCTTAAATCAGGATTAGTACGTTACTATGTCAAGCTTTTGCAACCTCGGTATTTTCACAAGTTTACTACTGACAAAGACACTTAAGAGAGAAAAAAATTGCATCACTAATGTGAAAAAAAATCAGTAGAATGGCTTTACTAAACTGGCAAGGTGTTCCTGAAGTTCTGTTGTATAAACTTTTACTCTAAAATGACAGTTCAAAAGTAACAGAATGTTACAATAACAAGATGTAAAGCAACTTTGGATGTTCTTTCCTTTACGTACATGAAACACAGTATTAAATTAGAGCTGTAATGGTAAAATATGGTTTTGGGTTTTATTTTATTGACTCTGAATTGTACTCACTTGTATTTAAATTGTTTTTTCTTTGTACTCCTTATGGCAATTCACCCAGGAAATCAGGTCTTTGCAAACAAAAAGTAGGCATTGTTTCTGTTTGTGGGATTTGGATGAGTACATATTTAAATATGGAAATATAATATGGAGATAAGAAAACTTTCTTTGCCAATAAAGGATGTGGGAAATCCCCAGAACATGTGAAAATCCTTATTTGATTAAAAAGCAATAGCTGTGTTTTATTAAGAGTAAACCAAGAAAAATCTGGTGCTTGGAAAGCTATTTCTTGGGTCCAGCTTCCACTGTTAACATCTGTAAAGTTCCTGGGTTTGAATGCTAAAAGAAATGGACCATGTGCAAAACCAAGAACCTTCTTATTGAGGTCAGAAAAGGAGGCACAGTAGTTGTGTTGAACATGATAAAACTGAATTACTAACCTAATTACTGGAGATATTCCATCTTTTAGCTTTTCTGAGAGCATTGGAATAGACTCAGAATCTCTTCACTGCTGTGTGATTTGCTGCCTTAAACAAAACTGGGTTGTATGTTCTGAGCTTGGAATAAATCTACTCATTTTAGGCACATGTTTTCCAGTTTAGAAGACAGTTCCCCCCCAAAAAAATGCAGAATATGATCTCCCTGCTAAGAAACAGAAAAACAGTGATTAGAGACACTAGTTGAATGGGATTGCCTTTTCTCAGTCTGTGAAAACGTAGTAAGAAAAAATTATCCTGAGGCAGGCTGCCAACGGAACTTAAAAAATGTAATAAAAATGAATAATAGTGATATAATAAAATGGACATATTGTGATCTGCATCATTATTTTGATGAGATGACTGATGCATGCAATGACTTCCTCTGCTGTCTAGTATTTTCTATCAGAGATGTGACCTTTGTTAGACAGGCTGACAGCTTTATTGGAAGTGAATGTCTAAGCACGTATGTAACTTTTTCTTCCATATGGTTGTAAACACGCAATTATTCAATGTATTAAAATCAGTAAAAGAATCATGATCATGTTATCATGGAGTTTTTTTAACTGTTGAGAAACAGAAAAGTAAATTTTTCCAAGACTTAAATAAAAGATGTAGTTGGGACAAAATTTTTTAAAATACCACTCAGTTTGTGAGGGAAATCTGATAATATACACAGAAAAATTGTTCCTTACTAATGATATTCATCACCTAAATAGTGAGGGGTCAGGCAGAACTTTAACAATTTTATTTTTACTAGTTGCTCAGGTACTGGGACAGGGTTCTGTTCCATGACTTCTGTAAAGCATAGTTCCTTTCTAGTTAATTATATAACTACTCTTGGTTGGAGATAGCTAAATAAAACAGTAGATTAAAGTAGATCCTCTTTTCTCATATAAATTACTGATAATAGGCATGTGAATAGCTCCAGGTGAACCAAATCTGTTTGGGTTTATTTCCTACATTTCATCAATATTTTTGCTTCAGTTATATCATCGTGCCAGCATGTATCTGTATTTTTCTATAAGTTGCAATTTGTTTATAGGAGGAATATGAAATATAAGTCATGCATAAAAATAAGTGGATACATTTGAGGCAAACTGTGAAAATTATTTGGGTTTATTTATTTATTATAGTCCAGAGTCATAAATATTTCAAATGTTTATGAGAGTGTTTCTTGGTAGGAACTCCACAGTGCACTACTATTAACTTGAAATACAAAAGTGGACTAAGAGTTAAAACACTTGAATACTCATTATTTGCCATCTAGATTATAAACAAGGTACGAATAAGTGACTGCCAACATAAAATAAATAAATATATATATATATGTCTAGTGAAAATAATTAATAGAATATGTTGGTTTAGATGGAAGAATCTAAACCTGAGAGCGTATTTTAACTGTTGTCCCTGGTGGGAAACAATTCTGTACGAAGTTCAGGTGCCATTATCCATGGGGATAATGCAAGCCAACAAGGCAGGTGTATCATGCATAGACATTCATATTTTAGCCTGTCAATGCATTACTGTGTGTTTGGCTTTCCTTTGGAAAATTATTCTTTCTGTCACTGCCCTAGAGCCAGTCTGTGTTTTATTTGTATGGAATGACAATGGAACACTGATAATTTTTTTTGAGCTACTCTAGTTGACTGTAAGGTTTGTTTTCCCACTAACTACTTCACACATTATGAATGGCAGTGTACGGCTATTTACTGCTCTTATCTCAATTTGGAAAATAATAATGTCTAAATTAAGAAAAAACCAACAGATATGAATCATAAAATCTTTTTAATTTTGATTTAATAGTCTTTATTTCAATTAATTGCTCAATAGCTTCATTTTGGAGTAGCTATACTGATAATGTCTGGGACTAAACACTTCTTTTAAATGTAAAAATTTCTTCTTAGACCATTTACTACTGTAGATTGTTTTCTATATTTTTCTTTAAATCTTTCGGTAATGTCATTCTATTTGAGGATTCTTTTTAAAGGATCTGGTGGTAAAAGTGGCCCAATGACCATCACAGATTATTTCCTGGGCTCTCCAGTACTATGATTAACATAATACAATATAAATATCATCTGAATTTCTGTTATTGGGTGGGGTTTGGGGTGTTAACCTTCATTAAAATACTGTCAGTGAAGAGTAGCCACTGTGATCTTATAGGCTAGATCAGTGATTAGCAGAAAAATTAAGTATATTTTAATTCCATGTTTTAGGTTACAGTAGGAATTGTCACAGTACATCTGAACTCCATCCACATGAGTAAACTTTGCTATTTAAATCACATTATTGAATGCTGTTAGGGTTTTACTATGTTTGAGGCAATATTTTCTTTCAAACAACTCTCTTCCTCAACTTCTCTGATATCTTTTTATTTTCCAGAGTGCTGCTTCTTTGAATAACATAAATACACAGTGTTTTGGTATAATTTAAATTCCATTGAAATTATTTTATAAAGCTATTTAGGGGGCGCACTCATCTGGGTTTGACTGGAGTTGCTTGAATATTTGCTGAATTTCTCTGCCAGTGATAAGATAGGGTCCCTTCCTGAGAATGTATGGAAAGAGAGTTAGAGCGTGGCAGGTTTGGAAATGTGCAACAAGGAGCTCCTGTAAAAATTGGAATCTGTTAAGGACCCGCTGCCTCAGTTGGTACCCTGTGTTGAAGGTTTAGCATTGTTTATTCCAGTTTTTCAGACTACTCCTCAGTCTTCTAAACAGATAAGTAAAATAATACATTTTTACAATTAATTTTAAATAGCTATGACATACCTCCTCTCAGTTTCTTCATGATATTCTTTATTGTGCATAAATATACATATTTATATCATTTATGTCTCTTTCTTCCTCACTTTCCTACTTATCCCTTTATATCTTTGGAGAGAAACATGTCTATGAGGGAAGATCCTTTTCAAAGGAAAAATTGTTACATTTTCTTATTTGTACAGACTCCCAACTTACCCTCTCAGTTTCTTAGTCTTCGTTTCAGTGCACTGACCTTTCCTAGTGGAATAATATTCCTCATGAGAATTCCCTACTAGATCTACTACTGAATTCAATGAATATACGATCTTTCTTGATAGTGAAATGGGAGCTGAAACCTTTGAATCTAGCCAAGGCTTTGAGAAAATCTGACTTTTGAGTAAGGCTTTGCCTAACAAACTACCTTTAAAGTCCAAAAATCATGTAGTACTTCTTTGGTCTTGTGCCAGGAGACTTGGCACCACGCACAGCCGTGCCATTGATTTGCTGGTGTGTCATTATATCTCCAAAGGGTAATGCCATAAATATCTTCATAATTTACTGCAGATAAAGGGTAGCAGATTCCCTGGCTCTTCTCTTAAACCCCTCAGCAATAAGTTGCAGAGTTCCCACAGCTTCTTTGAGTTCTCTCTTGTGATGCCTAGGCTTGTTCCAAGAAAGAGGATCTATCTTAATATCTCCAGGATTTTGTAAATGCCAAAGAAAATAGACCATAAGAGCTGGTGTTTTTTTTTTTTTCCCCCATTAATTTCAGATTTTTTTTTAAACTTAGCTTGAGCAGTCACTTGATCATACAATTTGACTTACTGCCCCATTAGATGGCCAGAGGTCCATTATATTGCTCTCTTACCTGTGCATTAAGAAAAATAATTTGTTTCCTCAAGCCTTTGGAATCTCTAGAGCAAACTTATTTATTTTTCTTAACTTAACATCTGAAGTCCATTTTCTAAGCTCTACTGTTATCTGTGAGCTGCCCAGTGAAATAATGTAGCTCTCCAAAAAGACCAGCAATTCAACACCACCCACAGGACAAAGGATATCCACCTTACCAAGTACTAAAGAGCCAAGGCTACTGCAGATATGTGCACTATATTTTTTAACTTAAAAGTTGGATCATGCTATAGAAAGAAAAAAAAAATGGCAATTTCTGAACTTTCACCTTGTAATGAAAAATTCTCTATTTTTACCCTTTGTCATGGGCTCTTATGGCAGTCAGTCCAGCTAGTGTGGATATCAAATCACAGAATTGATGGAATATTTCTTACCAGACATTCACTCTATCACTGTTCCAATAACTGCAGAATAGTAATAAGAATAATAAAGGAAAAATAAATACTCACATAACATGGCTGTTGCTGATATATTGTCTTAAGTTAACAGTACAAGGAAACACTTTTAAATTTCTAGTAATCCAGTCCTGTTTGCAATAACATCAGTTGATTATTCTTTTATATTAACAGAATATGAACCAGGATTTTCCATTCAGTTTAGCTGTGAATCCTTTTTGCTGATGAACCTCTTATATCTTTAAAAAATTAAAAAATACGATTTCTATTTTAAAGTACTAGTTTTTAAAAGGAAAGGCAAACAAATAAGATATCAATGAACAAAAAATTGAGTAGATGTAGCCCTACTGAATGATGATTTTCTTTCTGGCTGTGAAGTTGCTTCACAATAGGTATTATACTGATTACAGGGAGCATACAGGCATGGGACAGTTTATGCTGCCTATGTGTGATTACCCCCAAGAGCAATCAAACCCCTTGCCTGATTTATTACAGCTTTGCTAGCAGTATCTTTATTGTACAAAAGTAACAGTATACCAAAAGAAAAATAGACTGCGGGTCTTATGGTTGTTGACACCTCTTTTACAATTTCATTTAATTCAGTTTTGGAATATAACTCAGAAATGCTTAAGAATGCTGACAGTTTAGTTGGTATTTGGAATGGTACATGATAGAATGACCTGAGTTTCTATTTTTTGATGTTTGTTTTCATTTGTATATATGTGTTTTCCTTCTGCTTGCCTTCTTTGTGATCCATTTTCTTTTATTTGCACTGCATTCAGGAAATAATTATTCTTTGCCAAAGGCTTGACTCGTATGTGTTTATGGAGTACTTATTCTTAATGTTGACCATTCTGACTAGTTTTGTGAGATTGTCAGCTTTACATATAATCCTGCATAAAGACTTCCACTCAGTCCTAATCTCTAAAGTGGTAAAATAAACAAAAAACAAACAAAAAACCTCCAACAAACAAACAAACCTAAGGG
>VXBB01008594.1:27230-43316 GCA_013399915.1 Illadopsis cleaveri
TCTCCCTCTCCCTCTCCCTCTCCCTCTCCCTCTCCGCCAGCCCTGGCCTGGAGCTGACACCGGTGTGGGGGATGCAGACAGGGCAGCCGAGGGGCTGTCACAGCTCACTCAGCCCCTCACCAGAGACCCTGTACTGGCCTGCCCCAGCATCCTGGCCCGTGGCAGAGCCAGCTTGGCACACAGTGAGAGTCTCAGCAAGCCAGCGCTTTGCCAGCAGCCCTGGGAAGAGCTGGTGGCCTCCAGTGCATCCCAACAAGTACAGTGCCCCAAACCCCCATCACCCTGGTGGGACGAAGACACAGCCTCCTCCCATTTTCTCGCCCACGTGGAGCCAGGCCAGCTCAGTGGGCAGCGTGGGAGAGGCCAGGCCAGCTGTGCCTGGAGGGTTCCCAGCCTTGGCAGCGCCCTGCAGATGGAGACGGCTCCATCGTGCCGTGACAAGGGCGCTGACCCCTTACACCACCAAAGCTCCTTTTCCATTTCCCAGGGGTGCCTGGTGAATGCTGGCCTGGTCACAGCTGGCTGGGCAGCCACCCCAGCACAAAGCATGGCAGGAGTGGGAGGCCAGGGCTGAGCTGCTCCGGTGCTCCAGCAGCACCAAAGGGATTCACTCACCTGCAGCATCTTGTGGTGCTGCCCCAGTGCACAAAGGCACCCAGCCAGCAGCCACCTCAGACACTGTCCCCAGCAGTGCCACCACCCACCATGGCACTACAGAACACCCCTGTGCTGTCGCCAGCACTGCTTCTGCCCTCTCATCTCACCCAAATGGTAATGGGGATGTGGCTGTGTGGTCACCAGCTTTGTCCCCAGCTTTGTGGCCGAGTGCTGCTGGTTCCAAGAGCTCTCTGCCAGCTCCTGCCCCACCACCACACTCCTGATGGGTCCCTGACCACCACATTTCCACTGCTCACCCTCCCACCCCATGCTGAGTCCCCATCCCTACCCAGGTGAGGTGTCCAGTGCCATGGTGAGCGTCGCCCCGCTGAGCCTCCGTGTGTCCCACAGCTTCACCTCCCGCTCCCGCATCTGCAGGGACACAGACACGGTGTCAGTGGGCACTGGGGCTGCCTGGCTGGCTCCCCAGTGCCACCACTTTCACCAACCACCTTCTGCCATCCCAGCAAGGGGCAGGGCGCCTCGCAAGGGGACCTCCTGCTTTCGTGGGAGACAGGACACCCAAAAAGCACTTGGGGTGCTTTGGCACAGCAGCCACAGGGAGTAGGGCTGGAACATCCCAGTGGTGCCAGGGCCACCTTCCTGGTGAGGATTGTACCTGGCTGAACCCGACAGAGATGAGGCAATCGCTGGAGCCCATCCAGAGCAGCCGGGAGTCCTTGTTGTTGTCGTGTCCCGGGACACTCTGCAAGGCACAGGAGACAGGGCTGTCAGTAATGCTGCCAGCCACGCTGGACATGTTGTGGGGACGTGTGCTTCACCAGCCATGACTGTGAACTGCCCTGGGGCTGAGCACGTGGGCTCCCAGCTCTGCTGAGAGCTGCCCTGGGCACAGTGCAGTGGGGACAGCCCGCAAGCAGTGACAGCGCTGACTCCCCCCATGCCAGCGTGGTTGCTTTGTGGAGCAGCTGGCTCAGCTCCCAGCAAGGAGTGGAGGGTGGGAGCAGGTAATGTGAGTGTGGCAGGGCACAGGATGGCTCTCACGTCCCCAGGGCTCTCCCCACACCCGGTCACCTGGGGTGAGGGGGACAGAGTGCTGTGAGGAAACTGCTCCGTGCCACAGATGCAAGAGGAGGCTCTGCCATGCTGATGATGACAGAGGGACTTACTTCCCTGGCTGCATCCCCAGGCTCTTTATCCATGCTGAATCCTGGCTCCTGGAGCTGGGTGCCCCGCGTGTGCCTGGATGCTACTGAAACACGGCAAACTGAGCCTGGCCACGTTCACCAGACTGCTCTAATCCCCTGCACCCTGCTTCACCTCTCCCCTGGGCTCCCTGTGGGGTGGGACCCCCAACCCACATCCCGTCCTCATCCTGGTCCTGCTGAGGATGGCAGGGGAAGAGCTGTCAGCGGGCGTTTCTCGGCTCCCATGTGGTCCCCAGATGGGCCCTGCGGTTCCCGGCGCCCCAGAGGGAGCCGGCAGCCAGCCCTGGCCCGCGGCACAGGCAGCGCTCGCAGCCCCTCGCTCCCATTGAGGAGCGCCAAGAACTGGCTGCTAACGAGTTTGGAGCTGGCAGGGAAAGCAGAGGGCTCTGCCAGAGCCAAACCCAGCACGGTGCTTCCGGGACCTCCGTGGAGGGCAGGGGCACCAGGCGTGGGGGCAGGAGGAGTGGGGTGGGCACCGCACTGATGATGCCCACGGAGGAGCCATGAGCTCCGTCCCCCCTGGTGTGAGCACTGCCACCACCGGCCACAACCGTGCTGTGATTGCCAGCGAGGCTCTGCCAAGCCAGAGAGGGGCCGTGGAGGGCTCGCACCTCCCAGCCCTCACTGGAGAAGCAGCCTCCAGCCCCAGAGATGCCACTCTCTGGAGAGAGCCAGGCCAGGAGCAGGCACACGGTGCCAAGCTTGTTGTGCCCTGGCTCCGTCACGCCAGCTGCCTTGCCAGCACAAACACAGCTCACTTGGAGGAGGAGGCAGTGCTGGCCAAGTCGAATCTGGCGCTCCCAGCCGCAGGGCCAGGATGTGGGGCAGGAGGGGCCCGGCCCCCACCACCAGCACGCTGGCAGTGGACCCAGCGCCCGGCAGGGAAAGGACCTGGAGAACGGAACGTGTCCCAGGATCGGTGCCAGGAGGGATGGAAACTCCAGGAGCTGGGGCCAGCCCATGTGTCAGCCAGGAGAGCACTTCTGCACCTAAGCCGTGTGGCTGTGGCAGCCACGGCTCAGCATCTGCAGATCCCATAAGCGGCGGCGCCGGCTCCAGGGCCCTGGGTCCCGCCGGTGCCCCGGAGCCCCTGGCGGTGGTGGCAGCCCCGGGGCGGTGGCAGGGCTGGCGGAGGGCAGGGTGCTGCCGCGGCGCTCCCAGCCCCCGGCGTGCCGGCTGCAGCGCAGGACCATGTTTTCTGCATTAGTTCCATCCCGGCTGAGCTGTACGTATGGCAGCAAGTATGAGGGAGGCTGGGCTGCTCCGTGCTTAGCCTGTGCAGATGTTGCCAGAGGTGAGAGTGTGGACAGCAGCTCCCCTGGTGCAGAAGGTCTTGGCAGGGATGGGGCAGTGTGGCCTGGCACTGAGGGTGGACACCGGTGTGGTTCAGCCCTGGGACGCCCGTGGGGCTGCTGTGGACCCCTGGGGCTGGCAGAGCTGGGCAGAGACCCTGGCACCCTTCCCGTAGTGATGCTGGAACCCCTGGAGCAGGGAACCAGCCACAACCCAAGGGATAGGTGCCCCTCCTGAGCCACTTGTTCCCCCAGCAGGCTGCAAGGAGCTCACCAGCTCTGGGCCAGCATGCAGGGATCCAAGGAAGCCTCCCAGGTCCCTGCCAGTGCCCAGGCAGCCCAGATTCCTCCCGTCCACTGCACGGTTCCAGACTTGCCGGTTTTGGGCAGCCCAGGCTGGGGAGAGCCTGTACCCTCTCCACCGAGCCAGATCAGCTGCACGGGGAGAGTTTCCAGCACCGTCCCTCTCCCAGTCTCAACCCATCTCTCCTAGGCAGGCTGGGGTAAGGTGCCGGTTCCCATGGGAGTCCCAGCCCCTCTCCCCGTGCAGCCCCGGGGGCTGCGGGGGGCCCAGGGCCGGCGTGTCGGACGCAGCTGTTGGCAGCGATGCGGCGGGGTCGGGAGCTGGGAACAGCTGCCCGCAGGGAGCGGCCGCTTCGGCTCCGCGGCTGCCTGGGAGAGCCCCACACAAAGCCAAGGCTGCTCCGGCTCCCAGGCGATCCCTGCCTCCCGGGAGCCGTCGCCCTGAGCCGGATGCAGGGCAGGGAGAGCCGGAGGTGGAAGCCCAGGGCAGAGCCCTGGGGCTGGACGGGCGGGAGGTGGCTGGGGGCGGGGGTCAAAGCTGTGCTCTTGGCAGAGCCCCCGTGGCTGGCAGGGCTGGGACAGCTCAGCCCTGCCTGTGGCTAACAGCCCATGAGCATGGCTAACAGCCCACGGACATCTGATCCCCGTGGGAAGCAACCCCAGCAGAGGGATCTGCGTGGGCACAGGCGGCACCAGTGCCAGGCTGAGCCATCCCTTTGCCAGGGGCTGCCAGGGCAGGAAGGGTCTCCCCTGGCCAGGGCACTGTGGGGGACTCTGGGGACAGACAGCCACCCTGTGTCCATGCACATGGGGAAGCCGTTGCTCCCTGCACACCCCACGAGGCTGTGGGCAGCAGGAGGAACGGCTTCCCGGGAGCTGAGGGGTTAACCACGCACCGAATCCTCCTCTCCGAACAAGAATGTGAGTGATCTCCTTCCCTTGCCAAATCCCAGTTACTCCAGAGGTAAGCAGGAGAATAGAGCAGCCTCTCCCAGGCCAGCCCCACTCCTGGTCTCTGTCTGGAGCTCAAGTTGACCAGGAGCTCTCACCTGCCCCACGGGAGTGCAGGGATCCCACAGAGCTGCAGGGTTGCTCCAGTAGCCATCACACTGCTAGCACTGGCCCTGCCCTCTGCCAGGTGTGTGGTCTGTGTGTGTCACACCGGGCAGGGACCAGGACAAGTCCCCTGCTGCCCACGTCATTCCCCAATCCCACTGGCCAGGGCAGCATTGCTGTGAGGCCCCTGTGCCCGGGGGAACTGGGGCTCTGCCTCTCCTCCCACCATCAGCACAGCTCCCCTGCTCCATCCAAGTCCTGCTGCCCTTGGTGAAGCCAAGGCCATGTCCCAGAGGATGCTGTGGGCCCAGCAAGGGCAGGAAGGTGGGTGGGCTCCCAGTGGGCACAGACGCCACAAGGCTGGGATGGGAGCAGGAACTCCCTCCCTGGGCAGGAGAGGGAGACTCGCTAGCCAGAGGGGTGGGCAGGTTCAGCACCCAGCACCCAGCAGCCAACCCCCAGCCCCCTGCCCCCAGCCCTCCTCCACTGCCTCTCCCCTCTTCCTGCAGCCGCCAGCCCCACAAGCCCTGCTATGATGCCATCAAATCCCAAAACACCTTTGCCTTCTGGAGAGGAGCCTGCCAGGAGTCTCAGGTCAGGCACAGTGTGAAGCTCCTGAAATGCAGTGAGGAGCCCCAGCCCCAGTAATGGAGATGCCAACCTGTGTGGGCCTGAGCTGGTGAGGCCATTCCCAGTGGGAGGGATGGGCACCCAGGCGAGGGCGAGCCAGTGCCACTGAACACCCACACCCCTTGAGATGCCTCTGGCTCATTCCAAATCCTCCTCGACTTCCCCATGTCTGCCATACCAAGAGGCATTCCTGGGAAGGACGGCCGAGGGGGAAGTGGAGCAGAGGAAATATAAACAGTCCCGTGCAGCTACGCTGGGGAACAGAAGCATGAGAGCGGCGAGCGTGCACTGCTATAAATAGGCTGCCCAGAGTCAGGCCAACTTTTTCATAGCTTCCCACGGTCTCCTTGGGAATGTGGGATGCTGTGGACCTTCCCCCAGCCCGGAGGAAGCTGCTGCCGAGGCTGGGAGTCAGGTACCCCTGGGGTGACCCCAGCGTGGGATACCGTGATGATGGGGCAGTGGGAGGAAGGCTGAAGTCTCTCTACGTCCTGATGCGCCTCCCCGACGATGACAAGCAGTCCCCAGCCAGCCCTGGGCTGGATCCTGGGCAGAGGTGACATGTCAGGGTCCATAGAGTTCTGGCCGTGAGCACAACCAGATCACCTCAAACCTAAGTCTTCACCCCACCACAGCATCATCCTGCCACCATAGCCACACTGCCCCCAGGGACCCTCTCCATGGCGTATCTCCCACTGTGGCACAGCTGATGCGGTGCGTGGGATGGTGGCCATGGTTTGGGATGGGCTGGAGTCCCTCTTCCCCCCAGGACCTTGAGCAGGGCTGGGACAGCACCGGCTGCGCTCAGGCTGTGAGCCCCGGCTGCTCCCCATCACTGCACTCTGCCCCCGGCACAGCCTGTGAGCTGGAGGGGCAAACCCACGCGGGGACGAACCCCCAGGGACACTGTCCCAGCTGTCCCCGGGCGCCCTCAGCCCCGGCCCCGCTGATTAGCACAGCTCATTAGGACGTGAGCGGGGCGTGCGCTGGCCCGGTGCGTGGCCGTTCCCTCGCCCCCGGCCCTGCCCAAACGCCGGCGGAGGAAGTTTCTCGTGAGAACGGAGCCGGCTCCTCTCCATCCCACACTGGCCACGCTCAGCGGCTGCCCCGCAGCCCCACACGGACGGTGCCTGTCCCAGGGCTGTCCTGGGAGCCAGGTGCTGGCCAGATGCACACACAGCCCCTCGCCCAGCCAGCGGGGAGCAGGATGTGGCCCAGGGGCTCTGTAGCCAGGGAAAGGTTGTCGGAGCAGTGGGCAAGCAGAGATGCCACCTTAGTAGCCCACAGCATACCCGAATCACTGCCCTACACTGTGCTGGTGACCCACCTGAGGCATGAGCTGGATCTGGTATGGGTATGGAGCTTTCCAGTGCCCAAGCTCCCTAGTCAGCCTTGTGTCCCTTGTCCCACCAAAGGCAGGACCTGGGGGGACACGGGAGGGACCTTTGGTGGGGTTTGCACGGGGATTGCAGGAGGGTGAGGGCAGGAACAGCGACACTGAGCCTCGGCAGGATGGAAGACGCGAGGGAGAGGACGTGACTCGCTCCCAGGGGGAGGGTCAAGGCAAGGAGGGCGACCACCACCCTGTGGGAGGGGAGGACAGGCGGCCGGGGCAGCGCGGCCTTGGCAGGGGATAAGGCGGAGCACAGAACTCACAGAATTCTTTGGAAGGACTGTGATGCTTGGACCTGGACCCAGACAGCAGCGGGAGCGTGGCTGCACTGGGTGGCAAGGCAGGACCCAGGGCAGCCCTAGCATCTCCACAGCCAGTTTAGGGCACAGAGAGCAGCAACAGGGTGTGAGCACAGCCTGACGCTCACAAAGGGGCTGCAGCAAAGGGGTGGGGATCCAGCAGGATGAGGCCACTGCTCTCCCAAGGGAAATCATGGCCCCGGGTACATACCAGGCACCCCACGGGGTCAGCCAGACCCCGGCCACACTGCGTCACACACGTCTGCCCGCTGCTGGGATATGCTCAAAATAGCTGCCACGGGCGTAGCTGGGAATGGGGGGTCAGGCCCTGGCGGGGACATGGCCACAGGGTGTGGGCAGCCAGCCAGTCACCCTCCTTGTCACCCACCCTTGGTCCCCAACCCCATGTGTGCCACATCCACGGTACCTGAGAGCAGCACCAGGTATTAGCAGGAGGGACCCCTCCTCCCTGAGCTTCTTATTTTAGCTCCTTCTCATTCTTTTCCCTTGCTCTAAACAAAGGAATGTTTAATGAGGCAGGCTTGGCAAATTAAGAAATCCAGCCGGAGGAGCAGCCCAGGGCTGGCTCTCAGCTCTGCAGAGGGATCAGGGTGAGCCGGCAGCAGGACCCTGTGCTGGCTGTGACGAAACCCAGCCCACGGTGCTGCAGGGGCCAGCACAGCTGGGAAACCCATCCTGCAGCTCACCTCTGCATAAAAACAGACAACTTCAAAGCCAGGAGCCTGCATAGGAGGTGCTGGCAGCTCACGGCGGCCCCAGCATCACCCGGTTCTGTAACCGCACTGGCCCGCGAGGAGACGGAGACTTTCCAACTAACCCAGCCCTCCAGCAATGGGGAAAAAAGAAAAGAACAAAACCCAGGAGCGTTATTCTTCTTGGCTAAGCAAGCCCTGCACAAGCTTCCAGAGGATTTATGGCATTTTAAAGTTTTCCCCTTCAGCAGAGCACTTCTCCAAGACTAAACATCTCCATCCACCGTGAGCCAGCCGGGGCAGGGCCGCGGCAGTGAAGGTGCATATTTCTCTTGGCAAACACGGAGTGCCGGCCCCGGGCTGGATCAGACAGCAGTGGAGGGAAGTGAACTGCCTGCTTTGAACAGCCACCATCATTCACACGTTATTTTTAATAGCTCAGCGAGACAGAGTCCACCCTCCCCAGGAGACTTGGCTCGAGCCCATCGCACTCACAGCTCCGCCATCAGACAAGCCGACAGGTCTGGCAGGGGGAGGAGGGGGGCCAGGAGGGGAGGGGAGCACTGAGGTCTGCAGTGGATAAGTTTTGGAGTAGAGAATGGGATCTTCAGCCATGCTGAGTGGCAGCTGGAGTGGGACAGGATCGTGGTGGCTGCTGGAGTGCTGGGAGCACTTTGCCCTGGCTCGTCCGCACGTGTCAGCGCTGGGTTTGTGTTTATTTTTTGTGGTGGGGTGTTTATAAGGCTGTCTGAAGGGTCAGGGCATCATTTGTACTGCAGGAAGCACCCAGGGGCCTTTGGGGAGCTCGGCACCTGGGTTATGTGCAGGAGCAGGTGGAAAATCCTGGTGCAACACTGGAGCTGTGGCTCCCTTCCATCAGTGCCTGGGGTTACCACTGTGCCTGAGCACTGTCACCAGAGGCCACTGGCTTCCTGAGCCCACAGGCAACAGGAGATCCACCGCAAATGACAGAGTCCACTGCAGCCATCTCACCCTGCTCTCCACTGCATCCCTCCCTTTCCAACGGCTTCCAGCCCCTTCTGCAGCCAGAGCCCCCAAGCCACAGGAAACCTCTAATAAGAGGCTGTTTGAACTTGACGTCAAGGCTTAAATTCTCTACTTATTTCCTAATCACTGTTATTTGCTGAGTTGTGCGGATCTGGCCGCCCAGCCCTTGCCCTCGGCGGGTCCTCGTCCCCAAGAGCCTTTGGTCCAGCTCCCACAGGGCAGGGCAGAGCCCAGGGGCCTGCAGTGCCCAGGAGCCCAGAGCCCTCACACCCACAGGGCTTGCTTGGCATGTGCCACTGCCTTGGGGGTGCTCCCTGGCCTGGTGAGAGCAGGGCCCCCCTGCTGAACCCCACCAGGGTTAAGGGGACAGCCCTATTGCCCCTACCCTCAGCTCCTTGCCTCTCCCAAGCCCAGCCAGGGCTGGGATGGTTTGGGAGACCAAAGCTCAACCCCCTGCAGGCAACAAGTTGGGCAGGGCTGCCTGCAGCACACCCAGAGGGGACAGTACCTGGGAGGCAGCTGGGCCTGCTCGGGGGTCAAAGATCCGTAGTTTCTTGTCCTGGTGAGATAAAAGAAAACAGAGGAGGGTTAAGGACCTGGGGGCCAGCGGGATGTCAGGATGCATTAGGCAAAAGCCTGGAGTGAGCAGCCCTCCCCTTCCTGCCCATCACTCTCCTGCCTGCAGTGTCTATCCCCATGGATGGCTTGCACTGCATCCTCCCACATTGTGGGCAGCGGGGCACCCCCAGAGCCTCACCAGGACCCTGACACTCTCAAGACTGCTCACAGAAAAGGAGGGAGCCTTCCAAGTCAGGCCAGGGCTGGAGCCTGACCCTCAGATGCCATTCTGACAGTGCTGCAGGAGAACGAGCCCTTTCCTGCCTGGCACCCCTCTGCCAAACGGGGCTTGGGACCCCCTCTGGCAAGGCTGGCAGGGCACAGAGGCAGCACGGGGGTGCCCGGGTGCCAGCCCTGCTGCCAAGGTGCTGTTTGGGGAGCAGGCATTGTGCCAGCCAGAGCCACACGGCACGGGGGCTGATCTGCACCCCAGCTGGCACAGCTTGGGCTTATACCCGCTAAGCCCAGCTCGCACGCCGAGCATGGGGCTCCATCCATGAGCTGGGACTCCCACTCATCCCGCAGCCTGGCTCTGCACGCTGGGCCGGGCTCCGGGCTCCCCCCGCGAACCCTCAGCTCTCCCGCGGCTCGACGACTGGGGCTCTGTGCTCAGAGCTGCTTGCCGAGCCTGCGGGCACGGCTTGGGGGGCTCGTGGCTTGCACACTCGCCTTGCACACTCCTTTGCACACTCGCCACGCCCGTCGGGCGCGGCCCCCGCGCGTTCCCGGCGCGTCCCGCAGCGAGCGGCCGGCGCCATCTAGTGCCGCTCCCTGCCCGCCTCCCCCCGGCCTCGCTGACCCCGCTCCTGCTCTTTTCCACCCCAAAACGTCCCGTCCCTCCACGCTCCCCACGCCTGGAAGTGTTCCAGGCCAGACTGGATGGAGCTCCGAGTACGCCGGGCTAAGGTAAGGTGTCCCTGCCCATGCTAAGGGGTGGAACGAGACGAGCTTTAAGGTTCCTTCCAACCCAAACCATTCTGGGATTCTGTGAAACGAGTGCCCCCCAGGATCAAGGTGCACCCAGCAGCTGGCAGACAGCCCATCCCTGCCGTGCCACAGCGAGGTCACCCCTGGGCCCTGCTCACCTTGCAGGAGGTGCCGAGGAGGCGGCCATCTCGCTTCCAGGTCAGGCTCTGCAGCTGGTCCCCGTGGGAATCCAGGACTGTGGGGATAAAGCAGGGTCAGGGCCAGGATCAAGCAGGGTCCCTCCTGCAGACAGGGCAGGAGCCATCACTCTCCTACCCAGAATATTTCCCAGGAGAAACGATCTGGCCTGTCCAAAGGGCTGGTGGCAGCCAGGACCCAGCGGGACACTGCTGTGTCTGTGCAGGGAGCATTCCTGTGCTCCTGGCAGCTGGATACAAAGAGCAGGAGCCCTGGGAAAGCCACAGGCCTCTGCTGCCACCCATCTCCTCTCCCCCTCAGGGTGGCTGAGGTCTGGGCAAGGCTGGTCAGCCACCACCCACATCTACCCATGCCCTGGGACATGCAGAGGGAGGGACCTGTCACCCAGGGGATCCCCAGCAGAGCTCCTGCAGACACACTGGGCAGTAACGGAGCGTTTCACACCACTGCATCAGAGTGCAGGCAAGCACAGGCACAAGGGGCTGTGGTGCCCTGCCCAAAAAGCCACCTGAGCTGCCTGTTTGGTGACACCGAGGTCAGGCCTTGAGCCCAGGCACTGGCATGGTCAGACACATGGGGAGGACACACGGAGAGGACACATGGTGCAGACACATAGGGAGGACATACGGGGAGGACACACAGGACAGACACATGGGGAGGACACACAGGGAGGACACACAGGGCAGAACACACGGAGGGGACACATGGGGAGGGCACACAGAGAGGACACGTGTCATGGGCAGTCACAGCCCTGCCTACCTGTCAGGGGCTGCTGCTGCCCCAGGTCCCACACAGTGACTCTCTTCCCCGCACCACTGGCCAGGACAGCATCTGCTGTGGGGTGGAACTGGAGCGTGTCCACCGGGGCCCCCCCGGGCCCCAGGGTCAGCCCCACGCCACCAGGAATGTCCTGGCCACTCTCAGGCAGGCGCCACACCTTCACCTGCAGCCCCAGGAGAGGAGGGTGGTCAGTCCCAGGGCAGGTGAGCAGGACCCAGCTGGGTGCTGGCAGTGCTCCACGTGGGCTCACTGAGGTCCCTGAGGATTCCCAGGTGATCCCTCATTGCAGCTCTGCGGGATCAGGTCCCAGATGGGAGGAGGCTGATCCTTGACCATCTGCTCTGTCCCCCTGGGGATGTCCCGCTCTGCTCTCCCCAGGCTGGCACCCTCCACCCCATGCTCCTCTTACTCCCATCACTCCAGCTCTGCAGTGAACCCCAGAGACATGCTGGGGGTCACAAGGTCCCCTTGGGACCCCTGTCACTGAGCACTCACCGTCTCATCAGCAGAGCCCGTGGCCAGCAGGAGCTGATCAAAGGGTGAGAAGTCAAAGTCTGTGACCACATCTGGAAGGAGAAGGGCAGAAGTTTGTCTCCACCTTCCCCTGCAGACAGCGTGTCTGCCCCTCTGCTCTTCCCAGCCTGATTCCTTCCCTACACACACAGAGCAATGGGGGGCAGACTCAGCCCCATCAAGGCGTTTTGGAGCAGCTCAGCTTTGCTGTGAGTGCCTGAGCCTCTCTGCTACGTCCCTCAGGGATTTGCACCCGTTTGGCAGGGATAGGAACCCTGGAGGGGTCATCCCCCTGTCTGATCCATGGACTGACACCCCCACAAGGCACAGGGAGCAGCACTGACAGCACCAGGGTGTCTGTGGCACGTCCTGCTGGAGCCATGCTGGTGACAAGGCTCCCTTTGTCACACCCCGGGCCGGCATGCCGGCGGCAGGGATGCTCCTGGCGGCAGGGCCCGGTGGGAGGAAGGCTGGCACCAGCAGCAGCAGCCCCTCGGATGCATTTGGCATGCTCAGAAAAGTAGGTCACTGTGTACTTTTCCGCTTCCAGGAGACAGGCCCCGGAGGCATGAAGAGCAGGCAGCTCGTTCAGCTGCACCCAGCCAGGAGGAGAGAAAATCCATTCCCTGCCACGGAGGCGTTGCTCTGGCACAGCCGGCTTCAAAGGACTCGTGCTGATCCCATTAGGAAGCCGTGGAGGTGGTGCTGGCTCCTGTGCACCCCTCTGGCGCTCCCCAGGGAGCAGAAGAACTCCCTGCCTGCTTTTCCAACTCGAGGAAGCTCCTGGTGCCAGGGGCTGAGGTGGCACAGCCAGGCACTCTGCGCAGCCCTGCAGCCATGCCAAGGCACACACACAGGGAGGTGGTGCTGGAACCAGCTCCCATCTTGTTGCTCTGGGGTAATTTTGGGGAAATGGGTGGTCAGTGCCCCTCAGGCTGCCACTGCTGCTCCAAGACCAGGAGAGAGGCACCCTGAAGTGGGCACCACCCCTCCCTGTGCCTGGGCAGGGCAGAGCCTTGCTTCTCTGCCAGCAGCGATGCTGCCACTGCCTCTTCCCTGCCACACTCACTCCACTCTGCCCACATCAGAGCAGATGGTCCAGCCTGTTCCTCCTGCCACTGGAGCCAGTGATGCCTCGGTGATGCCAACTCCAGCCTAGCACTGGGTGTACTGGGAATTTCAGGGCATGCTATGAGTAATGTGGAAAGGCTGTGGTAGAAGGGTGTGAGGAAGAGCTACCTGTTCAAGCCTCACTGCAGCCTGAGAGATGAAGGAACATGGATTGACTCCAGCCTGGCAGGGCTGGTGTCACCCTGCCCACAGGTGATGGTCCCTGGCAGGTCCCCACGTCCCTTGCATGGCAGACAGCCCACCACGGCCTGCCAGGCTTGGACTGAGCACCTGACCCGCCCCCCACACAGCCCACATGGGGCTGAACACATCCTGTGGAGGTGGGAGGTGGCACCTGACACCCACCTGAGTGGCAGCAGAGCTGAGATATTGTCCTCTTGCCCCCATCCTCACACTCCAGTGGCACAATGCCCAGCACACCTGCAGGAGAGAGCACAGGAGCAGGTCAGGAATCCCCCCCAGCATGGGACACACGAGGGGCACCCAGCTTTGCAGTGCAAGCCAAGAGGTGTGGGACTGTCAGCACTTTTGGGGGATGTCAGGGAAAGCCTCCTCCACTCCCCACTGGTGCCTCTGGGGTCTGGGGGACTGACCCACCACCCAGCCCCACAGGGACCCCTGGGACAAATCCACCCCATCCCCCAAGCAGTGCTGGGGACCCTTGTGCCTCACCGGCCGCCTCGGCGTTGAAGGCGATCCAGCGGCAGCTGGCCTTCACGTGGTTCCCACAGGAGGTGACAGAGCCTGCTCGGATACCACTGATCCAGGCCTGGGATGGAGAGGGAAAAACCATGTCAGAGGCTGCCTCGTTGTGGCAGGGCCTGGAGCACGGCTGGAGGACCATTGGTACAGCATGGCCAGAGACCCTCAGCCCCAGAGGAGCTCCCATGCTGATGGAGAGCTGGAGACTGGGGATACCAGTGGGATTATCCCATCCTCTGGGGTGACCCAGGGCAATGTGGCTGCTCACGGTCCTGTCACAAAGCACAGCCCCTCACTGGGGTGAAGGGTGGGACTCAGGAGCATCCCAGCTCTTGTGCTGCCTCTCCCCCAGACTGTCCCACTGTGGGAAGTGCTCAGAGGTCTTTGCAATAAACTGATGGCAGAGAATCTGGACGGGACAAAAGCTCTTGGGCTGTGAAGCACCACAGGGTCAAACTGTGGCTGACTGAGGCCAATAAACACCTCCAGCAGCACACCTCCCACATGGACACACAGCCAGGGAGCTGCCTTACAGCTCCAAAACCAAACTCCCACTCTGCAGTGTTTCCCAGGGCTGAGCACTGCACTCGTGGGGCCCTGGGACACCCTCCATCAGCCAGACCCACTGCAGGTGACACAGACACTGCACCTGAAGTGGCCACCAGAGCCACAAGCTCCCTGGCACACCCAGGGCCAAGTCCAACCCTTGACAGTGGCAGTGGCAGATGTTTTATCGCTGGCACAGGCCTGTGTGCCCACAGCAGCCCCTGGAGCTGCAGCAGGTGTCCAGAGCAGTGGATACCCCACAAACTGGGCAGATACCCGTAGGGAAGGGAAACCCCGAGCCCCAGGTTTCCTCTCCTTGCACAATTTCCGTTTGAGGCCTGACAGGGAGCAGTGGTTCCTGCAGCACTTCCTCCCCTCTCAGCTCGGTGCAGACCTGTTAACCCTTCTCCTGCCAAAGGCAGGTTCCTGTCCTCACACCCAGCAGGTGGGCAGGGGGCTGCAGTGGGGATGGGGAACAAGACCCTGGAATGAGGGCCCCACTCTCTGCTTGCCATCACCCTGCACTGGGCCCTCAGTGAGGGGGACACCAGTCACATCTGGCCTCCAGCACCCAGGGGTGCCATGCAGGACCCCTGCAGTGAGGTTTCACAGAGTTGGTCCATGCTGACCCCACAATTTCCCCACACACAGGCAGCAGCCCTCAAGGAAGTGATCCTTCCTGCAGCATGCCAGCAGGGCCGGGAAAGCACACAAAACCATCCTGGCTACATCCCTAGAACAAACTGTGAGCTTTCAAGGGCCATCTGCCAGCAGAGCCCTGCAGATGCTGCCTGAAGAGAAGACTCAGATGTGATCCCTGATGTTTACACTGTTCCCTGGTCCAGCCAGGTCGGGTGTCTGCTTGTGCCTCCATAAACAGATGCTCAGCTGGGACCAGAACAGAGCTTCCCACTGTGACACCTGAGATGGGTTTGGTGACAGGATTTCCTTCTCCACCTCCTGCCCTACGGGGAGTGCGTGGCCTCACTTCCAAGGATACGTTTCATGCCTGAATGGGAAAAGCCTTTTGGAAAGGCCACCTTGCACAGCAGATCCCTGCCTGCACACAGGCAGAGCACGCTGTCCCTCGGAGCTCCCCCACTCTGGAACCAACACCAGGGAAGCAGTGATGGGATGGATATCCCTGCCAGGAGGATGCCATGCCCTGCACAGCCAGGTGTCCCAGCACCCACACCCCACAGGCACGCACGTTCCCCACTGCCAGTGACTCATCTGAAGCCTGGGATTCACAGCCAAACATTCACCCAACTGAGATTTCAGTGATCTGACACCTTCTCCGCAGACACACCGAGGCTGGCACGCCATGGGCATGGGGGCACCGTGTCCCCTCCCATAGCTGAAGCTCAGAGGATATTTTGGGTTGTGCTGGATTTACAGAGGTGTGTGAGCACAGGCCATGCTGGCTGGGTGTGAGGACAGCTCGGCTGGGAATTTACAGAGAAGGAGTGTGTGCACAGCCAAGGGCTGGGAGCAGCAGCAGCCCCATCATGGCCATGCTGCTGAGGAGGTGCTGGGTGAAGGGTGCCCAGCTCGGGGAGCCCCAGAAGGGCTGTGTGTCCTGGTAACACTCCCCAATGTGACTCACCCAGCCCTGACCACGCATCTCTGCCCCTGCCCTGCCAAATCTGTAGGGACAGGGACCTGGGAGACTGCCCTAGCCCAGCTCTGTGGTTTGGGGGACAGCAGGGCAGGGCTACCCACTGCCAACACCGTGCCAGGATGGATAGTGACACTTGGCATGGTTGGGGCTGGTTATTCATGGAGGTGGGGCACCGCATGGCTCTGTGCTGCCCAGCGAGATCCCCAGAGCTGCCTGACCCCAGCGGTGCCGAGCCCCACCGCCCACGGCCAGGGGGGTGGGGNGGTGCCGAGCCCCACAGCCCATGGCCAGGGTGATGGAGCTCAGCAGCACCCCGTGGGGCCCGGCACTTCCTCTGTGCCTGCGGAAGCGGGGTGGCAGAGCGGGGCGGCAGGAGCGAGGCCCAGCATTTCACACCCGGTGCGTGGTTCCCTGGCGGGCACAGGAGGATGAGATACCGAACGGCAGCGGGCAGCAAGAACCGGGGATGCACCGCCTGTGCCAGCCGTGCCCAGCGGCAGGAGGGGAACAGCCACCACGGGACGGGTACC